>PVHX01004559.1:0-123850 GCA_004024805.1 Geosciurus inauris | reverse complement strand
TTCAAGAGCATTGAGGGTGAAGCAAAGAGATTCCTGTTCCTGAGTATCCTTGGCTCCATGATAAAGGCCACATGGGCCATAAAATTAAAGGCAACTATGCAAATACACACAGTGCATGTACAGCCAGGCCCAGGAGAAGGGTTCTGGTTAGTGATGCTGAATTCAGGTTTGAGGGAGGGCAGAGAGGCATGCAAGGGAAAGGAAGAAGAGAGAGATGGGGCTTGGGGATGGGATGGACTACACTTTCACTCTCCCAGACAGTAGATTCTATCATCACAGAGATAATCACTCCTTGAGCTAGGTCCAAAGAACTGTCCCTGCCCCACTGCTCCGGTAGCATGCATGCACTGGTCCTTCTTTCCTGGCTCGATGCTTCTATGTCTGATGCACCCTTTGCTAGAAACACCTGGCTCTTTGTTATTTGTCTGCAGATACCTATTCACTCATTTAGGGACTACATTAATGTCACTAAATGTCACTTCCTCTGCAAAGGTTTCCTTAGCTCTAGAAAGCAAGCTCCATGGCTATTTCATTCAGCACAGACCCTACATGCCTAGAACAGTGCCTTGCACATAGTAGGTGATTAGTAAATATTTAAGGAATGTCAAAAGGAAAGGACAAATGAACTCTCCAGGAAGAATGGGTGGCTCTCTTGTCAGGCTCCTGTGCCTTTTCTATAGTGCACACTCAGTGATTTGGGGAGCCTTTCTGTGAATGTCCATCTCTCTCAGGAGCTGTGAGCTTCACCAGCTCCTGTGAGTATGAATGCTCAGGGGCCAACACAGTATGGCCATGTCTCTGAGCTGCTGTACCAAAATGCCTGGCCTCATAAACACATGGGATCAGACGATCTGATTGAATGAAAGTTAGAAAAATACATTCCCTTGGTCTGACACTGATAATGTGCCAAGTTCATGTGGTCACAGGAGGCATACCCATCTTTCTGACCTCCAATGATGTCTTTAGTCATTGTCTTTTTCCAACTCTGTGCTTTCTACCTTTCTTATCCTTATCCTTAAAGTATATCTTTTTTTAAAAAAAATTATTTTTGTTGATGGACCTTTATTTTATTCACTTATTTATATGTGGTCCTGGGCTCGAACCCAGTCCCTCACACATGCTAGACAAAAGCTCTACCATTGAGCCACAACCCCAGGCCCCTTAAAGTATATCTTAATGTATTCATTGGGTTTCAGTTTTTTGGCCTGACAATTTTTGTAGTTTGATTACAATATTTACTCCATTTACATTTAATCTAATTATTTTTATACTTGAGTTTGAATCTAAAATTTATTTTGTGTCATCTAATTTACATTCCTTTTCTATCTCTGCCTTTTGCCTTCTTTTGGAGGCAACAGGAAAAAAAACATTTATTTCATATCATTTCCTCCTCTATTAGCTAATTAGTTATATCATTTTACCATTCCTTTAGTAGTTCTACAATAAATATTATACTATGGACCAAATTGTGTCTTCTCAAAATTCAAAATTTGAAACTGCAATCTCAAAAGTGACTATATTTGGAGATAAGGCATTCATTGAAGTAGTCATGGTTAAGGGAGGGCATAAAGGTAGGGCCCTGAGCCTATAGGATCCTATGGGATTGGTGCAAATACCTGAAGAGACACCACAGTTTGATCGCTCCTGCTGTCTCTCTGTCATGTGAAGCAAGGCAAGAAGGTCCTTAAGCTATCTGCAAGCCAGGAAGAGAAACCTCACCTGACTCTGACCATGTTGACACCCAGATTTTGAAGTTCTTAGCCTCAAGAACTGAGAAAAAAAATTCTGATCTGTGCTATTTTGTTATGGCAACCCAAGCAAACTAAGGAAGATTATATTATGCATCCTCAACATATTAAAATCTAGCGGGGCACCGTGGCACATGCCTGTAATCCCAGCACTTAAGGAGGCTGAGACAGGAGAATTGCGAATTCAAAGCCAGCCTCAGCAACCGGGGAGGTGCTAAACAATTCAGCGAGACCCTGTCTCTACATAAAACACAAAACAGGGCTGGGGATGTGGCTTAGTGGTTGAGTACCCCTGAGTTCAATCCCCGGTACCAAAAAAAATAAAATAAAATAAAATCTAAGAAAATATGGTGATTTTACAATTTCTTGACAATATAAGGACTTTTACATATTTAAGGCCCTCTATTCACTTTCTCATCTTTTTATTGTCATGCACTTTAATTTATATATATATTATTAAAAATAAAATCCTAAATTATTTTTAATCAATCTTCATTTATCCATTTATTTACCCTCTCTGGTTTCTGCGTTCATTTCTTCCTGTATTTCTAAAATTGTCTGTGATAATTTTCCTCCTGCTTGAAAGAATTGCCTTTGAAATTTCTTTTAGTGCACATTTGCTATGGTAAGTGTTCTCATTTTTCAGTCTTCTTAGAAACATTCTTATTTAACCTTCATTCTTGATAAGTATTTTGACTTATTATTTACTTATTGTAGAATTCTAGATTGGCCTTTTAACACTGTTAAAAAATCTTGTAGCTTTTGAGTTTTGGTTTTGAGTCATTTGATCTTGTCTCCTGGTATGTCTGGTAAATTTTGATTAAATAGGCACATGCTTTATAAGAAAAATTATAGAATATAATCAATGAGATGCTGTAGGTAATGCCATCTTTCTCCAGAGATCTTCTTTTGTCAAGCAGTATAGAGGCAGACCATCTTCGTCTTGTTCAAGTGGAAACTACATCTTTGAAACTTGGTAATTTTTTTTATTTGTCCCTACTACTAATAGAGCTTTTCAGAGGCTATAACCAAATGCCCAAGGTGTTGGGAGGGTATTATTGAGATGGTCAAATCTTTGCTCAGCTTCTCAGCCTTGAAAGCAATATTCCTAGAAGCAAATGCCTGAAGAGGAAGAGCAGTGCCAAAGGTCAGGTTCATCTTTCTCTGCTTCTCTTCTCTCCAGGAATCTGCCCCCGAAAGTCCTCACCACCTGGGTCGATCTCTAATGCTGTAAAGCAGATTTAAAAAATTATCTAGATGTTCTAACTGTTCAAGGTGGGAGGTATTGTTTGATCCAGGCTGGTGTTCCAGAGTCAGGAGCAGAAGTCTCAAGCATTCCTTTAGCATATTTCCTCACCTATAATGATGGTGAACATAAAAATTAAGGTTTAGAGTATTGGCTTTGGAGTAATACATTCCATCTGGGTGGGTTAAAAAAGAATAAGTTGGTTGAACTGGTTGGAAAGAGTAGAAAATTATAGTTTTCTGTTAAAGTAAATTATTCTAATTAAATTAGTATAAGAAGCTTGTGAGAAACTTGTTTCCAGTCCCTGGAAACATACATCACAGCTAACTTTCAGTACTTTTTCCCACAGTGAAGTGTATCTTTTGATTATAGTGACAAGATTTAAGGGAGCTGCTAGTATCCCCAGCCCTCCACCATGCTCTGAATTATCTTGCAAGAGGCTCTTCAGGTCTCCAAGAAGACAATATGTTTGACTCTGCAACACAGCTCAAGTAGATACATTCAACAAACATACAGCAACTAACTTTAAAGATTCCTATCTTACTCATCCCAAAGTTTCAGAAATCACTCTTTTAAATTGCAAACATCCATAAAAACTGAGAGGATGAATAGAACACACAAAAATAATTTTGCACAATAGAGTAGAGAGGTGATATAGCCAGCTACTTGTGAAATGGACATTACTGTTGCTGGGTTTTCCTAAACAAGTGGTTCATGCCCGTGGGGGAAACTGCCATCAAAACTGCCATAGTTTGACCTGTTACAGCAGAGTATTAGGATCAACTAGTGAACCTGAAGACTAGTCCGTATGCTGGACCTTGAACTACATGCACTATAGAAAGAGAAGGATCAGACTATAGGAGGTAAGAAGGCTGAGGGCATCTACTCATAGATTGAAGAGTCAGTTGGCTTTATTATCAAGGTTGGGAATAAATACAGGCAAATGTATAGCTAAGGCTATTTAGTGAAATGCCTTGAGATCTGGATAAGTAGAAATAAATCCGTGGGTTCAAGAGATCATTTCCTAAGAAGGCTATAGACTAGCTAACACAATCATGTTTTGGTCTCCAAACACAACCAGGAAACTCAAGACTAAGAGCTCAAGTTGGTTTGCTTCAACTAACAAAGTAGGGTAAGATGACAGGAATTCCTTGGGTTGGGGGCCAGTCTCTCAACTCCCAGAAGAAAAAAAAATGGTTCCCAGAAGGCTATTAACAGAATCCGTTAGGACTAAGTGGGTCCTTCCTGTAGATCTGGTCTAACCATCTTATCTCACAGAAGATGAACTGACGTGACCCAGGGAGCTCCTTTCCACCTGTTGGGACTCATACCAACCATCAATTCTTCTTCTGAAGAGCTTTCAGTGCTTCCATTAGGTGGCTTCCTCATCTGTCATTTTTTAACCTCAACTGTGAACTCCATAATTTTAGGAATTCGAGCAGACAGAAGTCCTCAGTAACATTTGCTGAATGGACAGTTGAGTAGGTTTGTGCACAAAGCACATAGCATCTTGGTTGTTCTGGGCCCCAGCCCAGGCAGTTCAGCCAGGCTCAAACATGAGTTCACAAGTTTGAGACTACCCTGAAAAAAAAGTTCAAACATTATAATAGAATAATATAATGAAACACCATGTACCCATTGTTAATGTCTAGTCTTGTTTTCATCTATACCTTTACCCACTTTTCTTATCCCTCCATAAAGCTACTTAGAAATAAATTCCAGATATATTATTTGATAACATTTTAGCATGCACTTCTGAAAGATGATTTTAAAAATGTAACCATAATACTATTGTTTTAATATTATTGTTTCTTTAAAAATCTAAAAATACTTTTTAACATTGAATATCAAATCAGTATTTAAATTTATGTGGCCTGTGAATGTCACTCTTTGATCATGTGTTTAACTTGGGATCTAAATCTGATTATCTTCTTGCAATTCATTATTGAAGAACTGGGTCATTTATCCTGTGGTTTCACAACATCTGGATTGTTTTGATAATGTTCTCACAGTGTTGTTTAACATATTCCTCTATACTTTTTATTTTCTATGAGTTGGTAGCTGATCTCGATGAGGCTGGGTCAGACTTAGGTTGGATATATGAAGCTCAGGGGGACATGTGGGGTATCTAGATTACTTAATAGTTGGTACTGAGTCTTCCTTAGAAGACATGTAATGTGGGCTGGGGATGTAGCTCTGTGGTAGAGTGCTTGACTAGCATGTGCAAGGTCATGGGTTCAGTGTCCAGCACATAAATAAATAAATAAAAGGTTGACCAAGAAGAGGTAGCTGTTGAGTTCTTTCTTTTTACATTAGTATGTTAGCGGTCATTGTTGATCATGCCTAGGTCCATTAATTCATTAGGGATGCAAAATGGTGATATTCTATCTATTGTTCCTTCCTAGTTTATTAACTGGAAAATGATGTTAGAAGGAAAAATTTCCCCTTGGATACCACTTAGCCATTGAAGCCCAATCTGAAAAGAATTTAACCAAAACCACACTTTCTCTCTGCAGGAAGATGAGCATCTTTAAGCAAACCCCCACTTATTTATTTTTTTGCCAAGAATTAATCCAAAGATCTTGAGTCTGACAGCTGCATGAAAGGCTCTCTTGCTTGATTCTTCGCCCACCAGGCCGCTGCAGAGGGCCTGCCCTCCCTGAGATTTTCTTAAAGAAGCATTGCTCCAGGGCTCACTCTAAAGTTCTGGCCTTTCTGTTAGAAAATGTTTTCTCCTGTAATTAAGGGATTTTCTAATTTGAGGAATAGATAAAAATTCATCAAAATTATATTTTCAAAAAGTCATAAACCTGAAACTGCTAAGATCTGGCTCCAGGGAAATCCCGAATAGGAAAAGGATCCTAATCAGGACAGAATTTAAGACAATAGTTTATCATCTTTCATTTCCAGGAAAGAGAATAACCCAAGGAAATGCCACGTAAAAAAGTTATATGAGTCATTGGTTTTGTATTTTGAGAAACTAACCAATTTTCCCGATTAAACGTTAATTTCAAGTCAGAGTCAAGGGTAGGGGATAAAGCAATCCTCCAGGGTACCTCCCCTTTAGGTCTTCACATGCTGCGATTTTGAAAATCTAGACTAGGGCAATTAGAGACTTCACGGGGAGGAAATGAAGGGCGCTAAGTTTTCTACAACTGGCTTCGGTTAATATGTCCCTGGGTCCATTCCCGCGCCAGGCTGGAGGAGAGTGGTCCCTCCCCTGCTAACTGCAGAGGTTAAACGGAATCTCCACGCCTAGATTGAGGAAAGAAAGGCATCTTGTCTTTCTCATTAATTTTCATGAATCTGGAGACCCCCTAACGGCTATCTGGCTTGGTGCACCCCCTGCGGGCGCCCAGAAAGCGGGGTGTCCAGACCCTCTGCTCTACCTCAGAACCCCAGGACTCAGGCACTGGGGAAATCCTGGCCTCTCTCAGGCTTCTCCTTGCAGGCTTTGTGGTTTGCTAACTCACAGAGCAGCCTTGGGACAATCTGCTGTGCCTCGATTTCCACGACTGTAAAGTACCCCAAGCCCATATCGGAGTGCCACGGGGTACCTACTGAATAAGAATGGGGGAGAGGGGCAGTTGGAAAGGACCCCGAGGCTGGAACCCGGGACTCGGGCTTGCCGGCCAGGTCCACCCCAGCGCCTGGCCCGGAGGTCGCCTTGGGCCTGGGCGGGCGCTGCACGTCTCCTGGCCGGTTCCGGGAGGCTGGGCGGGGCGGACCCGGCTGGGTAACCCCACCGGAAAGACTCGTTTCAACCAGAGCTGGCGGAGGCCGGGCGGAAACGGACTTGTCGCCCCCCTGAGGCCCTCCTGTCCCCTAGCGCAGCCCCACCGGGGTTGGGAAAACTCCAGGCTGCGGTTGGAGCGGCCCCAAGCCACCCCCTCCGCACCTGTCCCGCCCGCAGGTCGCGCCCCCGCCACACCTGGGTTCTGCCTGGAGTCCTGGGACTCTAAGCCGCAGAGGTTCAGCGGGGGAAGGTAAAGGAGGTGGAGAAGGGCGCCACCCGAGCCCAGACCAGTGGTCAAGAAACCCGACCCTGGCCCCGGGCTCTGACCGCCCGCATCCGCCACGCAGCAGCCTCTCCGCTGTCCCCAGGTCGCCCAGCTCCACTTCTGAAGCTGGAGTGCTCAGGCGACCCCAGGCGACAGGAACCTTGGACTGCGGCTCGCCGGGAAGCCAGACTATGACCTTGGGCCCAGAGTAGGGGCGGGAGTGAGGTCGCCGCCCTGCCACCCTCCAGCTGGACGCCCTAGGATCCCCGCGGGCCGCCGTTTCAGTCACCAGATGAGGCGCTGGGGCCGAGATCTCCGAATTGGGTGGCGCCGGGTCCTAGCCCCGGAAGGAAATCTATAAGGACCAGTCGGGGTCGACCAGCCCTGATACGAGCGGGTTCGGAGGGTCCAAGAGCCGATCCAGGGTTTAGGGTTAGTGGGTAGGCCGTCTAGGCAGCTGGGACACACAGGAGCTTCTCCTCCCCACCCCTGGGTGGAGACCAGAGGACCAGGGGAGGAAGCAGGCCGGGCCTTGCCCAGGCTGCCGCCCTGTGGACCGCTAAGCCCAGGTAACCGTGTCCTAGACGCAGGATGAGAACCCATTACAGCTGGGAGGGAAAGGCTCCCCAGAGTCTCCGCGCACGGCCTCCTGTGGACCACTTTGAATTACTGGCTGAGACATCAAGCATCTTACAGGCCCTCGGGGAAAACTGAAGCGATGCAGCCCTTTACGCGAAAGTGCACAAGTCAGCAAGGACCCTCTCGGCAAACGACTCCAAAGTTCTTCCCAGTTGGGCCCCACAAGGAATGATCTGGAAAAGCAGAACACATGGGCACTTGAGAGCAACGTGCCCCTTAATCGCTAGCTGTGGTTTAGTCAGAAACCGGCTTGGAGACCAGTTAAGAGAAATGTACAAGCCCAGTGCACAGGAGTTGGCCTCAAGAGACCCAGGTTCCAGATCTGTCCTGTCCCTTAATCCTGTGTGACCCTGGACAACTTATTTACAGTCTCTGAGATTCACAGTGGCTCATGCAAAACAAAAACAAAAACAAAAACCCTGCCCTACCTCCAGAGTACAGGAAGAAAAGGAGGCAATTAATTTACAACCTTTTGCCTCTTTTGAAGCTCCCTACAGGAGGGAGATTGTCTTAGCACCCAGTAAAGAATGTGCAACTGCCAAGAATGCTGGGAAGGAGACTATGCCATCCTCAAAGGAAGAGAACTTAAATAAGAACATTATTTTTTTATCCTATAAAAACATAATCCAAATACTGGAGCAGTGTTAAAATTTAAGTAGTCATTAGAAGCCACTTACTAACTTTATCAGATAAATGGATGGAGGACTGACAGGCATGCTGAGTGCTTTAGATTTGGAAGAGTAAAGAACATCAATTACAAAATCACAAAATCTGAGTTGGAGTCTTACCTCTACTATTTACTAGCACTGTTACCTTAGGTAATTGATTTAACCTCTCTATGCCTCAGTTTCCTCATCTGTAAAATGGAGAAAATTTTGGCACCAACCAATGAGCTGCTAGAAGATTAAATTAGGCAATGAATGTAAAAGTGCTTGGTGTAGAACCCAACATATTGTTCATTAATGCTTTTCCTATTATTCACAGTGGTTCCTGTCCATCCCTCTTACCAATTTTCATTGTAAAATGCTTGAATATGGCAGAAAAGTTGAAAGAATTATACAGGAAACACCTGCTTAGGTTCTGCAATTAACATTTTACTATACTTGCTTTATCACATACTTGTCCACCTATCTATCCCTCCATCCACAAGTCCATCTGTTCTGGTTACAATTGTGTAACAAGTGTAGTGACTTGAAACAACAGCTGCTTTGTTACGCGTATGGATTCTATGGGTTAGGAATTCAGATAGGGTATGGTGAGATTGGCTTATCATTGTTCTAGGATATTTGGGGCCTGAACTGGGAAGACTTGATGCCTGGGGACTGGAACCTACCAGAGGTACATTTACTCACATGCATGGGAGTTGCCAACAGTGTCGAACGTCCTCTGAACATGGCAGCCTCATGGTTGTTGAGCATCTTATATGGCAGCTCGGAGCTCCAAGTGTGAGTTCATACAAACAAGGCAGAAGTTGCACTGCCTTTATAACCAAGCTGTGGAAAGTATAAGCCTCATTTCCTATTGTTCAGAGCAGCCATTTGTTCAAAAAGAGGAGAACTGGAATCCACCTCTTAATGGTGATATGGCAAGGTCATTTTGTAGATGATCTATGGAATGGGATTTCTTGTGGCCATTTTGGGAGATGCTGTATTTGCCCCTTTGGTCACAGTAATCCTTATGAAAAATGCCTACTCCCTCCTAAGGAGCCCTTTCCTCCATCTCGTTTCATTAAATTATCAGGCTTGGCTCATAATCCAAGCTTTCTTCATGTAAGTCAATTCCAGTAAACATAATATTCCTCAGTTATGGTTCCTTGCTACTCTTTTCCATTTGAAGACCTGTGAACTAAACAGAGTCTCTGTGTGCCCCCCTCACCCCTCCACTTCACCCCAATATATAATAGCAAGACAGGAGAAGAACAACAGCTGCTCCTATGCAAAAGCAGCAAATGCAAGGCACATAGGAGGGAGTGGATCATAACAATTCTGAAATGTATCTGGGCACATGTGCCACTTCCTTAGGACTCTGTCTTACTCCTTGGGAATGGTTTTCCATGGCTCTTGGCTCTGCTCTCTGGGATCTTAACTTTGCCCTCTCAATCCTCTTTCCTTTTCAGTAAGAAATGGTGGGCTTCTGAGTCTGCTTCCTGCCTATAAAAGTACAAAAGTTCAAAAGCTCTTTTCATGCCAAGCGTATTAGCCCATTTTCATTACCATAGTGGGTAAAATAATTTATGAAGAAAACAGGTTTATTTGGGCTCATGGTTCTGGAGGTGCAAGGTCAAGGGGCTGCATCTGGTGATAGCCTTCTTGCTGGTGGTCCTAAGATGATACAGGGCACCACATCGCAAGAGACAGAGGACATGCATGTCTGTTCTCTCTCTCCCTTTTCTTATAAAGCCATCAGTATTCAACCATATTCTGTTGACTTTATTTAATCCTAATTACCTCCCAAAGACCTTACCTCTAAACTCCACAGTCAGATTGTTTCCACCCTCTTAATGCCTCACAATGGGGATTAAATTCTAACACCCTGAACCCCTGGGGGACACACTCCAACCATGTCCAAAGCATAGCACCAAGCTAATTCAATTCCTTTAAAACTTCGTGGATTTCTTCTGTATCCACTTCACAAAACAAAAACCATACTCATAAACATCTTCAGAATAAGCCTTTCTCTACTTTGGGCTCCCCATGCTGTGGGACAACACCCATACTATCCTTAGGAGTTTAACATAGAGGATCTACAAGGTACATTGTTAATATCTTTAAAAGGCCTTTTGTCTGAAAGAGTCTATAAGGTACAACCTTAAAATGTCCTGATGTTTTAATAAAGAATCTCATAGTTGAGCACTTGGCTTCCTCTGTGCCCTGAGATGTTTTTCTGGACTTGATCTTTGACCGGAAACTCACTTTTACATTGGAATGAGAAATAGTTTTTGAACCCAGTTAGCTCTGACTTCTAAATTCTGTTTGAAACTAAAGATTTTGTTCTTTAGTTCATGTATTTCTATCTACTTCTCAGGATGCACAGTTAAAAGAATTCACTTTTAACATTCTGCTTAGAACTCTCTTTAGGCTGAGGGCAATTGGATAGCTAAGGCTGGAAATAGCCGGAGGCTCTTTTAGTTTTGTCTGGCACCTAGAGTAGGATGACTTGAAAATTAAGACAACTGAGGAGAGTGATTCCATCTGGCCTCTCAAATGAGTCAGCTTCATTTATAGCGTGGTGGCCCTCCAGATAGTAGGACTTCTTACCTGACGGTTCAGGTGTTCCATTGAATGACATGGAAGCATCATGAACTTTTCTGACCCAGCCTGTGTTACAGTATCATTTCCACTGAGCCCCATTGGTAGAAGCAGTAACCAAACTTATTCAGATACTAGAAAGGGGAAATTAGACTCCATGCCTAAAAAAGGGAGGGGCATGATTTCATTGTACCAGAGCATGTGGGAGGGAGATGTTGTTGTGGTCATTTTTTTGGAAAATACAATCTGCCTCACCACCCACATTTTGATGCATTCCAAAATAAGTTACAGACATTGTTACACGTTCTCACCAAAAATGTGTGAGTTCGGACTGCCCACATCCTCACCGACATATGGAGTTGACAGTCTTTTAGATCTTAATCATTCTGGGTGGTGTGTCATGATATTTCATTGTGGGTTTAATTTGCATTTCCCAGGTAACCAATGCTACTGAGCCCTTTTTATGTGCTTGCAGATCACTCCTATCTTCCTTCATGAAGCATCTTTTTAAAATTTTTAGTCATGATTTGAACTCTTTATTACTGAATTAGTAGGGATTCTTATATAATCCCACATACCAGTCCTTTGTTAGTTATGTGTTTTGTGAATGTTTTCTTCCACTCTGTGGTTTGTCTTTTCATTTTTTAATGGTATCTCTTAATGAGCAGATTTTTAATTTTATCAGAGTCTTATCAGTATTTACCTTTTATAGTGATTACTCTCTCTGTCCCATATTACATATTTGCTGACTCCAAGTTGTGAAGATATTCTTCTGTGCTTTCTTTTACAAATTTTTTGGTTTTAGCATTTATATTTAGGTCTATGAGTCATGTCGAACTAGTGTTTAATGTGACACGAGGTAAGAATTATGGAAGCTTTTTCTCCTATGTCTACTTAGCTAAGCTAAAACTACATGTCTGTTTCGTGTGTGGTTCTACGTCAAAGACAGGCACAAGAGAAATTAGTGCCATACTAGATGGAAGTGAAGGATTCACCATCTTTAAGCCCCAATTCCCCATCTGGGACGAGGCACATTGTCACTTACCTGCTGGCTTACTTGTTGATGGGGGGCACACAGTTCTTCCAATTCCTGCGATCACTTCCCTCTGCTTGGCAGAGTCCTGGTCCAGCTTCTCATGTATTTTTCTACTATTGGGATCATTTGTTAGCCATGAATTCAGGTGCATCTCCATGGTAAAGAGCATCAGCTTCTTTTGTAAGACATCCATAGCATTGAGGTTAGCAGTGATGAGAGATAGATGCAGGGTCAAGTTTGTCTGCATGGGTTCCAGTTTATGCTCCTGGGCTCCAATTCATCCTTTTACCCTGCTCTTCACCGCATCTTTCTTTTCTGTCTTCAGCCCTTCTGGTTCAAACCCAGCACCTAAGCAATAGCAATACTGTCTCACAGACTGTCAAATCTGCTCTCACAATTGTTAAGGTCTAATCCCTATAATCAAACCCTTGTTCTAGATTATAATAGCCCTGCTTTTCTGATCAAACTGTCACTGATACAAAGATTAAAGTTCATTTTTTCTCCTATGTGAAAATCCAGTTGTTTCAGCACCATTTGATTACGACTTTCCCTGCTCCACTAGATTACTTGGCACCTTTGTAGAAAATCAAATGACTGCACAATTCACCCTACTACTGTGTATCATTATAATGCACCAATAAAAACATTTTTTAAAAAACTACATGACAGCACTCATACATATCTATTTCTAGGTTCTCTGTTCTGTTCATTGATCTATTTGTCAATCTTTTTTGCCAGAAACACTCTCAATGACTGTAATTTTATACTAAATTTTGAAATTCCATTTCTTCTTGAGTGGGACAATCCCTTTTTATTATGTTGAATACTTCTGACTTCTACAAAGAGCTGTTGCATTTCTAGCACATGTTGGCTTAGCAAATAAAAATAGCAAGAGAGTTTGTGAATACTCTAAGATGACCTTGGATTTTATTTATCACAATGACAACTGCAGATAATCTGAAAATCAGTCACCTGTGCACAGCTCGACATCATGTGGGAATGTGTGATGTCCCAGCAATGACCATGCATCCCTTGGAGGGAAAGGAGGTGTCAGCTCCTCATGTATTTTTCTACTACTGAGATTACTTGTAACCACAAATTCAAGTTTGATTTCCATACGAGTGGAGTCCTTTCATTCAGGAAAATAATTGGTTGAATTTTCTGATTTTTCCAGATTGAGGTTTCTCCCAGAACTGAGCAAGATAAACACAGGGATGGGAAAAAAAAATGTTGCTTGAGATTTAGACTGTCCAAAGAGACCTTGGATTAAGTATTTCAAGAGAAATTTTGTGGCTTTTCTGTACCCTACACCCTAAATTTATGCTTTAATCCTAATTCCTAGGACCTCAGAATATGATCTCATTTGGAAGTAAGGTTGTTGCATATGTAATTAGTTAAGGTGTAGGGTGGAGTAGGGTGGACCTTAATCTGGTAAGGGTGTGTTTTTATCTGATAAGGGTGTGACGTTTGGACACATGGACAAAGAGACAGAGACATTGCAGAAAGATTATATGAAGACATAGAGAGAACATGCCAAGGAAGCGAGGAGAGAGCCTGGAAGATAAGGGAGCAGCCAATCCTGCTGACACCTTGATTTCTGAGCTGTGGCCTCTGACCGGTGGGACAGTACATTTCTCTTGTTTAAGCCACTCAGTTTATAGTTCTTTGTTAGGGAAAAGTAATACAACAAGTACTTAGAAAAGTCATAAAAGAAATGTTAGAAAATTAATACAAGAAGCCAACCTTTAACCCTCAGGGTCCAGCACTGCAGGACCACCAAGCCTTTTCTTTGGGTGACCAAACTCTTTCCTGGTAGGAAGTCAATCCAGTAGCTACTTTCCGACCAAGTATTCGGCTCAACAGAATTGTGTCAGACCTCCCTATAGACACATGAAAATTCATATGTCAAGGCTCTAACCCCAGTTCCTCAGAATGTGACTGTGTTTGGAGGTAGGGCCTTTAGGGAGCTGATAAAGTTCAAATGAGGCTATTAGGGTGGGCCCTAATCCCATCTGACTGGTGTCCTCCTAAGAAGAGCAGCTTAGGACACACAGACGCCAGGGGCACTGGCAGAGTGACAGCCACACAAAGAGCTGCAGAATAGTGGTCATCCACCAGCCAGGGAGAGAGGCCTCAGGAGGAGCCAACCCTGCTAGCACCATGACCTTGAACTTCTGGCCTCCAGAACTGTGAGGAAACGGATCTTGTTGTTTAAGCCACCCGGTATGTCTTTTGTTATGGCAGCTCTAGCAAACTAACAGAACATCTTAGGATTAGATGAAAACTGGAGTTATCACTGTAGGCTTATGATTTTCAATATAGTAGTCCCCCCTCATCTGCAGTTTTACTCTCTGTAGTTTCTGTTACCTGTGGTTAACTAGAGCCTGAAAGTATTAACTGAAAAATTCCAAAAATAAACACTTCATAAGTTTTAAATCGCATGCCTTTCTGAGTAGTTCTGTCCTACCCAGAATTTGAATCATCCCTTTATCCAGTGTATCCACACTGTATACACTACTTGTCTGTTAGTCACTTGGTAGCTGTCTCAGTTACTGAATCAACTGTCATGGTGTCACAGTGTTTGTACATAGGGTTTTGTACCATCTGAGGTTTCAGGCACTCACTAGGGGTCTTAGAACATATACCTCATGGATAAGGTGGAACTACTATATATATAAAACAGATGTAAAAATAAATGTAGATATAAATGTATGTATGTTTGCATATATGCATGGATTTATTTATAAAAGTATAGACTCGTGGTTTGCATATATGCATGTATATTTCTATATATTTTTCTATCTTGGCTCACTGACAATCCCTGGGAACAGTGAATTCCAAAAGCCATGAACTCACCCAAAATCCAGATCTTGTTTTCTAAATATCATTTTCCATTAAAAAGGACAAGCTTGGGACATTTTCTTGTGGAGAGAGAGAAAGTCAGGGCTCCAAGAAAGATGGAGACATATCAAAGCGACACCAGAAGGAGCTGCCACTGGCCAAGTCTTGGACAATTATAATCTACTGAAAAAAGAAAACCATGAGTCTATACTCTTATAAATAAATAATTGGGAAGAACAGTAGAATGCTTCCCTATAGTAGAATACCAAATATATAAGGAATGATTGAGAAAATCTTCATCTCACTGTAATAGGTAATTCATCCAAGAATCATCAATGGACACTAAAACTAGTGGATGAGGGTTTAATGAGAATTGAGATATTAACTGTGTGTCAAAGCAGATGCATCTGAATATGAGATGCATATTGCTAAGTGAAATAAGCCAACCTATAAAATCTATATACTCTATGATTTTTCCTTTATATGACATTTTGGAAAAAGCAAAACAATAGATCAGTAGTTGCCAGGGGTTTTGAGAGAGAGGAGACTTAAATAGGTGAAGCACAAGTGCTTTCTAAGTGTGGGGAAACTATTCTCTATGTTATAATAATGGTGGACACATGCCATAGCATTTATAAGAACTATAAGACTATGGCACAAGGAGTGACTCTTAACTTATGCAAATTATAAAAATCATATAAAAGGGTAGAGAACCCCAGGATAAAATGTAGATGTTAACAAAAAAAAAAAAATGAACTATAACATCACTGAAGGGGTTGGGGAGAAATAGGGCTAACCCAAGTAACCATGGAAACAAGTGGGAATGAGTAGTGGCTTAAGACTAAATGATACAAGAAACTATATATAAGCACTGAACTCTGGTTGATAAAGTTACTTCCCGTGAGGACAAGAATTGATAACTGTGAAACCATTATACTCACCTATTTGTATTGAACAAGTAAATAAATGGGTGGTGGAGGGTTGGAGGCAGATTTCTCACTATTAGAGTGGTAGTTCACAGACAAGCAAGGAGAAGTCAGAATCATGCATATGGTAAAGGATTCGAGTTGGAGATATCAGTATAAACTCATTCATTTATATAGCAAAAGAAAGAAACAACAAAATAATGAAGAAGCTGGGTGTGGTGGCACTTGCCTATAATACTAGTGGCTTGGGAGGCTAAGGTGGGAAGTTCATGAGTTCAAAGTCAGCCTTAACAAATTAGCAAGGCACTATACAATGCAGTGAGACCCTGTTTCTAAATAAAATACAAAAAAAAAAAAAAAAAAAAAAGGACTGGGGAAGTGACTCAGTGGTTGAGTAACCATGGGAGCAATCCCTGGTACCAAAATTTTTTTGTTAAAAAGAATAAAAAGTAAAGAAACTAGAAAAAAATAATAAACTCATTCTTAGGTTAATATAGATTAATCTGGCTGTACAGGAATAGTTATAGAGCTGTGCATGTACACAGGGTAGTATACACAGAAAGTTGCTTTGTCACTTGAGAAGATGTGGAAGCGATATGACCCTAGAAGCAATGAGTGCACCTAGTGCTCAGAACTTGGTTTCTAAGACTATTGTCCATTAAAAGGAATGAGAATTTAATGATTAATTTTATGTGCCAACTTGACTGGCCCAAGGTGCCTAGACATTTTGTTAAACATTATTCTGGGTGTGTCTGTGAAGGTGTTTCTGGGTGACATGTTTCCAGAGGAAATGCTAATTTGAATCAGTTGACATAGTAAAGCAGATTGCCTTCCCCTGTGTGGAATTCCTCAAAGGCCTGAATGGAACAAGCATGCTGAGTAGGGAAGAATTTGCTCTCCGCCTTAATGTCTTTGACTTGGGATATTGGTCTTCCTCTGCCTTTGACTTGGACCTGGTCTAGAACATACACAATTTGCTTTCCTAGTTTTCAGGCCTTCAGACTCAGATTGAAACTATACCATTGGCTCTCCTAGGTCTCCAGCTTGCCAAATGCTGATATTGGAATTTCTCAGTCTCCATAATTGTGTGAGCCAATCCTTCATACTAAATCAATCAATCTATCAATCATGTATCTATCTCCTATTGATTCTTCTTCTCTGCAGAATCCTGATGAATAAAGAGGGATCCTTGGGGAAGTGGCTCATTCTAGGACTGCTGTATTCATAAGAAAAGCCAGAAATATTTTATAGTGACAAAAATAAGAAAATGCTCCAAAAAAGCAAAATTATTGAACTATGTCAGAGGGACACAAGGAGAGAGCTTGTGTCTAAAAGAGCTTAAAGTAAAAGAGCTTCCAGTGGCAAAGATGGAACAATTTGATTAACAAAATAAATAATATAGTATTAGATTTTAACCCAAAGCATATCATAGAAAATCATGACTCCATACTAATATAGATACATTATGGAATAAACAACTCAATGGAGGGAAATAGACAAATCTATGCAGAACTTACTCTGTCCTCAAAGAGGTTGACCATAGTTTCCCCTTCCTCAGGCAGCCTAACTTTCTTCCAAAGAGTACAACATGGGAAGGAGAGAATGAATCAGTATCTCTACATTGAAGAAACTTAACAAACACTACCTCAGCCAGGTAACCAAAGTCCCTTAATACCATGTGGTAAGAACAGTACTTCATCGATGTGATCTTCCTTCCCCAAACCTATGACCTGAGTCTTAATCATAAGAAAAACAACAGACAAATTCCAGTTGAGAAACATTCTACAAAACCACTGACCCCAAATCTGTAAAAGTCATCAAAACCAAGAATAATGAGACATTGGGGCTGAGATTGTGGCTCAGTGACAGAGTACTTGCCTTGCATATGTGAGGCACTGCGTTCAGCACCACATTAAAATAATTAATAAAATAAAGGTATTGTGTCCATCTACAAAAAAAAAGAATAGTGAGACACTAACACAGCCAGGAGGAGCCTCAGGAGAGTTGATGACTAATTGTAATGTGGTAACAACAAGGGAAATTGGGTATAATGTATATGGGAGCCCCCTGTACTATTTTCACACTTTTTTGTATGTCTAAAGCTATTCTAAAATAAAATATTCATTTAAAATTATCTTTAGGGACTGTAAGTCAGCCTACTATATCCATTAATGCACACCCACAGTTACAGCAGCATAATTCACAATAGCCAAATTATGGAACCAACTTAGGTGCCCATCAACAGATAAATGGATAAAGAAAATATAGTGTATATATATCCTGTGGAGTTTTTATATAGTCATAAATAACAAAATTAATGTCATTTTCAGGGAAATGAATGGAACTTGAAAGCATTATATCAAGCAAAATAAACCAGACTCAGAAAGTCAAGGGTCATATATCTTCTCTCATATATGGAAGCTAGAGAGAAAAAAATAGGTAAAAAAAGAGATGGGGGAAATCTCATGAAAATAGAAAGGAGAGCAGTAGAATAGAGGAAGGGATGGAAGGGGAGGGAGAGAAATGAAACTGACCAAATTATGTTATGTGCATTTGTAAATATGCAACAACAAATGCCACTATATATATAATTATGATGCACCAACACAAATAAATAAAATGTTTTAAATTTTCTTTAAGACTTAAAAATGTTTGATACAATGGTGGAGAAAACTCATTACTGCGGCCTGTCAGGTCCCCTGAGCCCTCTGTGGCACATCTGTAACTGATAGAGGCCTGCATGGAGGAGAGAGATGCACTTGGGAAGCTCTGATAGTCAGGGCAATGCTGCTGGTGCTGCTGCTCCCAAGATACAAGCTGTCCCTGTTCTCTGCTATGGTTTGAGAATGTCCCCCAGAGACCACATGTTGGGAACTTAATCCCCAACATAATGGTTTTGGGCGGTGGGACCTAAGGACAGATGATTAGGTCACGAGGACTCTGCTCTCATTAATGGATTAATGTCATTTCCCAGGAGTGGGTTAGTTCTCAAGATAGTGGGTTTCTTATAAAAGCAAGTGTGACTTCTCAAAAGAAGAAATACAAATGGCCAACAAATACATAAAAAATGTCCAACATCATTAGCAATTAAGAAAATGCAAATCAAAACTACACTGAGATTTCATCTCACTCCAGTCAGAATGCCAGTCATTAAGAATACAAATAAGGGAGCTGGGGTTGTGGCTCAGTGGCAGAGTGCTTGCCTCGCACATGTGAGGCACTGGGTTCGATCTTCAGCACCACATTAAAAATAAATAAATAAACAAAACAAAAATATTGCGTCCATCTATAACTAAAAATGTTAAAAAAAAAAAAAAAGAGTACAAATAAGGCAGAGACCAGGCAGGCCCAGGACAGTCTTGGCAACCCCCACCCCACACACAGACCAGGCAGGCCCAGGACTTCCTTGCCAATCCCCACAGAGACCAGGCCCAGGACTACCCTGCCAACCTGTGAGGAGCCTAGGCCTAGGCCCAGGCACAGGACCGTCCACCACGCTGAGGACCATGCCAGCATACCACAGTGCTGCATCTCCAAACAGGCCTCCCAAAGCCATCATTGGGCTTGCCCTTCCAGCCCCATCTCTAAAAAGTGGTCACTGCCATCTTGGGACACCTCCAACACCATTTCAGTTTAACCCCGCTGCTACCACTACCATCTTTAGTTGTGGCAGCTTCTATCTTGGGACAACATCCAGTGGCTGGAAGCCCAACACCAAGGTACAGGTTTGACGCTGTCTAGCCACCAACCATGGACATGGCCACTTCCATCTAAGGACAACAGCCAGGACATGGAAGACCGTTACCAGTGAAGAAGAGCCCTGCACTGCAGTTCCCTATTTACTAACATATGGCTCCACCATCGCCATTTTGAGACATTGCAGCCACTTCCATAGCCCTCCCCACATGGTAATCTTTACCATGGGACAACAGACAGCTGCCTATTGCAATACCACATGCTCCACTGTGGCATCACTGTGCCATCATACAGCCCATTCTTCTAGCCCCATCTCTGAAAGCAGTTGCCTCCATCTTGGGACACCTCCACTACCATCTTGGGTTATCTTCACTGTTGCCTCCACCACCTGCAGCTGGGGCAGCTTCCACCTTGGGACACTGATTGGGGCCTGGAAGCTCGACATCAAGGTACCTACAGGTTTGACACTACTGCTGCCACCAACTAGAGGCATGGCTGCTTCCATCTAGGGACAACAACCAGGACCTGGAAAATGGTAACCAAGGTCCCTGTGGGCCCAGTTATACCAGAGGTATTTCTACTCAGTGTATTAACAGACACCATCCTGTTGCAGAGGCAACAGGGAGCTTTGCATGGGGTAACCTCTCTCTTTTTTCTCCTGCTAATAGCCAACTTCTTTTGATTATCCTCTTACTAGTCCTATAACCTAATACCTCTATATTCCCATATCCTATCTCATAAACACCACAGCCTACCCCCACCCCCATCCAACATTAGAAGTGGTAAACCTTCATGCAAACCTATTGGCCATAGGGTAGAAAAAAACCAAACTCATCATTTCTGTTTAATAGTGACAAAACTATAAATGTCAAAACAGAAGCTAATTGATTTATGGCTGCATATTGGTTGCATTTGGTGCTATAAACATTGATGTCCCCCATAAATGTGAGGTATTGGTAACCTGCAGGGACACTACAAAATTATAGGGTAGAAGCTGCAATACCTTAGATCTGCACTGCAAGAAAGGAAGACACATAGACAACATGAAAAAACAAGAGAGGAAAGTGCCCCCCAAAACCAAGATACTTACAAAAATGGAATCCATTGACAGCACAGTAGATGAAATGCCAGAGAAAGAATTCAGAATGTACATAACTAAAAGGATCTGCAAATTAAAGAATGATCTAAGTGAGCAAATACAGGCAAAAGTTGATCACTCCAACAAAGAGATAAGAGAGTAAATATAAGTAGCAAAAGACTCTCTTTAAAAAAAGAGATAGAGATATTGAAAAAAACAAACAGAAAACCTTGAAATGAAGGAAAAAATAAACCAAATAAAAAACTCAATAGAAAGCATCACCAACAAATTAGATCACTTGGAAGACAGAACCACAGACAACAAAGACACAATATATAATCTTGAAAATAAAGGCCACACAGTAAAGATGTTAAGAAACCATGAACAGAACATCCAAGAATTATAGGATAGCATCAAAAGACCAAACCTAAGACTTATTGGAATAGAGGAAGGCACAGAGATTCGGATGTACAATCTCTTCGATGAAAAAATACCAGAAAATTTCCCAAACATGAAGAATGAATTGGAAAATAAAATACAGGAGATTTACAGGACACCAAATACCCCAAATTACAATATATCTACACCAAGACACATTATAAATGTGCCTAGCATACAGAAAATGCCTAGCATACAGAATAAGAATAGAATTTTAAAGGCCACAAGAGAGAGGAATCAGATTACATATAGAGGGAGACCAATTCGGATCTCAGCAGATTTTTCAACCCAGACCCTCAAAGCCAGGAGATCCTGGAACAATATATACCAAGCTCTGAAAGAAAATGGATGCCAACCAAGAGTCTTATATCCAGCAAAATTAAGCTTCAGATTTGATAATGAAAAACTTTCCATGATAAACAAAAGTTAAAAGAATTTAGAACAAGAAAGCCTGCACTAACAGAACATTCTTGGGAAAATAATCCACGTGGAGGAAATGAAAAACAAAAATGAAAATCTGCAAAGGGAGGAACTACACTAAAGGCCAATCAAAGGAGAAACCAAGTCAAGTTAAAAACCAAAAATAAACCAAAATGAATGGGAATACAAACCATTTCTTAATAATAACCCTGAAGCCAGGCACAGTGGTGCAAGCCTGTAATCCCAGCATTTAGGGATGCTGAGACAGGAGAATCAAGAGTTCAAAGCCAGCCTCAGCAACAGCGAGGTGCTAAGCAACTCAGTGAGACCATGTCTCTACATGAAAAATCCAAAATAGGGCTGGGGATGTGGCTCAGTGGTTGAGTGCCCCTGAGTTCAATTTCCAGTACCAAAATAATAATAATAATAATAATAACCCTGAATGTCAATGGCCTAAACTCATCAATCAAAAGACATAGACTGGGATATTGGATTTGGAAAAGACTCAGCAATATGCTGCCTGCAAGAGACTCATCCACAGACTGAAGGTGAAAGGATGGGGAAAAACATATCACTCACATGGACCATGTAAACAAGCAGGGGTTTCCATCCTCATATCAGATAAAGTGGACTTCAAACCAAAGCTGGTGAAAAGGGATAAAGAAGGACATTTCATACTTCTTAAAGGAATCATACATTAACAAGACATAACAATCATAAATATATATGCCCCAAACAATGGGCATCTATGTATATCAAACAAATCCTTCTCAACTACAAGAATCAAATAAACCACAAAACAATAATACTGGGTGACTTTAACACACCTCTCTTACCACTGGATAGATCTTCCAAACAAAAACTTAACAAAGAAACTATAGAACTAAATAAAACAATCAATAGTTTAGACTAAACAGACGTATATAGAATATTCCATCCATCAACAAGTAAATACACTTTTTTTCAGCAGCACATGGATCCTTCTCCAAAATAAATTATATGTTATGCCACAAAGCAAGTCTTACAAAATACAAAAAGTAGAGATACTACCCTGCATTCTATCTGACCATAATGGAATGAAATTATAAATCAATGACAAATTAAAAAATAGAAGCCACTCCAGCACCTGGAGACTAAAAAATACATTATTAAATGACACATATATAACAGAAGAGGTAAATGAGAACTCTGATACAACATATCAAAATCTCTGAGACACTATGAAGGCAGGGCTAAGAGGAAAGTTCATTGCATTAAGCTCATTCAATAAAAGAATAAAAAGTCAACCAATAAACAACCTGACATTACAACTCAAAGTCCTAGAAAAAGAGGAACAAACCAATACCAAAAGAAGCAGAATACAAGAAATAATTAAAATTAGGGCTGAAATCAATGAAATAGAATCAAAAGAAACAATTTTTTAAAAAATGACAAAACAAAAGCTGATTCTTTGAAGAAAAAAAAAAAACAAATAAAATTGACCAACCCTTAGCCACCCTAAAGAAAAGGAGAGAGAAAAATCAAATTATTAAAATTTGTGATGAAAAAAGAAATATCATGACAGACACTATCAAAATACAGAAGATAATTAGAAACTATTTTGAAAATTGATACTCCAGTAAAATAGAAAACCTCAAAGACACTGACAAATTTCTAGAGGCATATGACCTACCCAAACAGAATCAGGAGGACATACACGACTTAAACAGATCAATTTCAAGCAAGGAAATAGAAGATGCCATCAAAAGCCTACCAACCAAGAAAAGCCCAGGATCAGACAGATTCTCAGCTGAGTTCTACAAGACCTACAAAGAAGAATTAATACCAATACTCCTCAAATAATTCCATGAAATAGAAAAGGAGGAACCCCTTCCAAACTTATTCTATGAGGCTAGTATCACCCTGACATCAAAACCAAACAGAGACACATCAAAGAAAGAAAATTTCAGACCAGTATCCCTGATGAACATAAAGGCAAAAATTCTCAATTAAATTTTGGCAAACTTCATACAAAAACATATTTTAAAAATAGTGCACCATGATCAACTGGGGTTCATTTCAGGGACACAAGGTTGGTTCAATATATGGAAATCAACAAACATAATCCATCACATCAATAGACTTAAAGACAAGAATCATATGATTTTATTAATGATGCAGAGAAAGAATTTGATGAAATACAGCTCACTTTCATGTTCAAAACACTAGAAAAACTAGGCATAGTAGGAATATACCTCAACATTTTAAAAGTCATCTATGCTAAACCCAAGGCCAACATGATCCTAAATGGAGAAAAATTGGAAGCATTTCCTCTAAAAATGGGAACAAGACAAGAATGCCCTCTTTCACCCCTTCTAGTCAACATAGTCCTTGAAACTCTAGCCAGAGCAATTAGACAGATGAAAGAAATTAAAGGGATACAAATAGGAAAAGAAGAACTCAAACTATCATTATTTGCTGCCAACATGATACTATACTGAGAGGATCCAAAAAAATCCACCAGAAAACTTCTAGAATTAATAAATGAATTCAGCAAAGTAGCAGGATATAAAATCAATATCCATAAATCAAATGCATTGCTATACATCAGTGATGAATCCTCTGAAAAAGAAATTAGGGAAACTACCCCATTCACAATAGCCTCCAAAATAAAATAAAATACTTGGGAATCAATCTAACAAGAGAGGTGAAAGACCTCTACAATGAAAACTATAGAACACTAAAGAAAGAAATTGAAGAAGACCTTAGAAGATGGAAAGATTTCCCATGCTCTTGATAGGCAGAATCAATATTGTCGAAGTAGCCAGACTACCCAAAGAGCAACAGAGATTCAATGTGATTCCAATTAAAATCCCAATGTCATTCCTTATAGAAATAGAAAAGGCAATCATGAAATTCATTTTGAAAAATAAGAGACCCCGAATAGTCAAAGCAATCCTTAACAAGAAGAGTGAAGCAGGAGACATCATAATACCAGACCTTAAACTATACTACAAAGCTATAGTAACAAAAATGGCATGGTACTGGCACCAAAATAGAATGTAGACCAATAGTACAGAATAGAAGTCCCAGAGACAAACCCACATAAATACAGCTATCTTATACTAGACAAAGGTGCCAAAAACTTACATTGGAGAAAAGATAGCCTCTTCAACAACTGGTGCTGGGAAAACTGGAAATCCATATGCAGCAAAATGAAACTAAATCTCTATCTCTCACCATGCACAAAACTCAACTCAAAGTAGATCAAGGACCTAGGAATTAGACCAGAGACCCTGTGCCTAATAGAAGAAAAAGTAGGCCCAAATCTTCATCATAAAGTAGGCCCAACTTCTTTAATAAGACTCCTAAAGCACAAGAAATAAAATCAAAAATCAATAAATGGAATGGATTCAAACTTAAAAGCTTCTTCTCAGCAAAAGAAACAATCAATGAGGTGAAGAGAGAGCCTACATTTTGGGAGCAAATTTTTTGCCACATACCTGTCAGATAGAACACTAATCTCCAGGATATATAAAGAACTCAAAAAACTTAACACCAAAAAAACAATGCAATCAATAAGTGGGCTAAGTGTCTGTTCTTCTCAGAAGAAGAAATACAATTGATCAACAAATATATGAAGAAATGTTCAACATCTCTAGCAATTACAGAAATGCAAATCAAAACCACTCTAAGATTTCACCTCGCTCACTCCAGTCAGAATGGCAATTATCAAGAATATAAGCAATAATAAGTGTTGATGAGGATGTGAAGGAAAAGGCACACTCAGACCTTGCTGGTAGGACACACCCAATCTGGAAAGCAGTATGGAGATTCCTTAATGGAACCACCATTTGACCCAGCAATCCCACTACTCAGTCTATACCCAAAGGACTTAAAAAACAGCATACTACAGTGAGGCAGCCACTTCAGTGTTTATAGCAGCTCAATTCATAATTGCTAAACCTTGGAAGCAACCTAGATGCCCCTCAATAGATAAATAGATAAAGAAACTGTGGTATATATACACAATGAAATATTACTCAGCATTAAAAGAGAATAAAATTATGGCATTTGCAGGTAGATGGATGGAATTGGAGACTATCACTCTAAGCGAAGTAAGCCAATCCCAAAAATCCAAATGCCGAATGTTCTCTCTGATAATTGGATGCTGATCCATAATGGAACAGAGGACACAGGAAGAATGGAGGAACTTTGGTCAAAGTGGTGGGAAGGGGCATGGGGATAGTAAAGATGGTGGAATGAGATGGGCATCATAGCCCTAGCTTCATGGATGACTGCATATATGATGTGATTCTACATCACGTACAACCAGAGAAATGAAAAGTTGTACTCCAACTGTGTACAATGAATTGAAATGCATTATACTGTCATATATACCTAATTAGAATTAATTAATTAATTAATTTAAACAAGAATACAAATAATGATGAATGCTTGAGAGGATGTAAAGAAAAAGGAGCACTTTTACACTGTTCGTGGGACAACCACTATGGAAATCAGTATGAAGTTTCCTCAAAAGGCTAGGCATGGAACCACCTTATGACTCAGCTATACCACTTCTTGGTATTTGTCCTGAATTTATCCAAGTCAGCCTACTACAGTGATACATGCATACCCATGTTTATAGCAGCACAATTCATAATAGCCAAACTATGGAACCAGCCTTGATATGCGTCTGTCAATGAATGGATAAAGAAAATGTGGTATATATACACAATGGAGTTTCAGTTAGCCATAAAGAAGAAATTATGGCATTTGCAGGAAAATGGATAGAACTTACAGTTCACCGTGTTAAGTGAAATAAGTCAAATTCAGAAGGTTAATGATCATTTGTTTTCTCTCATATGGTGAAGCTACAGAGGAAAAAGGAAAACAAAGGCAGAGGTGGATCTCTAAAAATCAAAGGGAGTAGAGGGGAAAAGGGTGTAGGTGGGGAGGGAGGGGGAAGTGCTGGGGAGTGGTATTGGCCAAATTATATTGTGTGCATGTATGAATATGTGACAATAAATCCCATTAATATTTACAACTATAATGCACCAATAAAAATGGGGGGGGGACTGGGGATATAGCTCATCTGGTAGAGTGCCTGCCTTGCATGCACAAGGCTGTTGCATGCACCACAAAAAAACAATGTGGGGAGGGGGAAGCAAGCATGGCCCCCTTTTGCTACTTTGCTCTTGAGTTCTCTTGCCTTTTCACCTTCTGCCATGGGATGATGCAGCAAGGACTCCATCAGAGGCTGGCACCTTGATACTGGATTTCCCAACCTCCAGAACTGCAAGAAAGGTATGGTTCTTCATACATTTCCCAGTCTGCAGCGTTCTGCTATAGCATCCGTCATACTCCCTAATAGTACTTGACTACTGTACAACTTTAACCTGATGCTCTGACCCTGGATGTGGAGATCTAGTCATTACTAAGCTGCAGTTTCACAGGAAGAATCTCTTAAGCTTTCTACAATGCCTGTAAAATGCTTTCTAAGTGCTTCAAAAGTACATATTTTCCCTCATGTTTTTGCCTGTATTTACTGTTTTGCACAATCACCTCTGACAATTTTGTCCTTTAAATCTTAGATCTAGATAATTGATGATGAATCAATAACATGGGCTTTTGGTACAATAAAATAATCTCTAATCATAGATTAGTCAGTGGTCAACCTATATTTTCCTTGAAGGAATCCACAGTGAGGCTGTCTCAGACCTGAGTTCCTGCCTAGTTCAAGTATGACTTAATGCTATAGATTGTTGTCGGAGAAAGCACTAGATAAAAATAAAAATATAAATAAATAATATGGTAAAATAAAGAAATGTCTCTTGACCTCTGGCCTTCTTCAAAAGAATGATAAACTTACAGAGAGAAACTAAACAAATGAAAAGCCTCCATGGTGCACCCAGTTGTAGAAGTGAAGCCCACCTTGTGGCTTTAATAGGAAGTTTGTAATGACTTCAAATTCATTCAGAAAAGTTGCTTTACTCTCACAGCATGACTTCTAGAAGCTGGCCGTGGCTGAGATCACCCTCTTTGCCAAGAAGTAGGCTGAGTTTGGAAGGACAGACAACCTACTCACTGTCAGAGGAGCAGTTGCTCTGCATTTGACATCTCTGTGACAAACACAGGTTACAATTTACTCCTACCACCACTACCGCTATTTCTATGGCTAGTATTGCTATTGCTGCTAATCACTAGTATTACTAATACTACATCTGCTGTTGCTGCTACTACTTCTACTATCACACTTACTATTTCTACCACTACTTTTATTGTTAATCTTTCTACTATTACAACTGATACTTCTACTAATTATTTCTACTCTCTTAGCTACTACTATTACTTTGACTATTACTTCCACATCAAGTACTACTCCTTCTAATACTATTGCTACTGCTATTGCTGCTGCTATTACTACCACATACTGCAGACAGCATTTAGGAAAGTTGGTTGGCCTTGTCTTCTATCCCTGTTTTTAGACTGGTCCAAGTGTGCCACCAAATGAACAGATTAATAGAAAACCTATCTTCTTAGTGACTAGAGTACAAAGTTTTTGGCAAGCATGAATCAATTTTTGGTTCTGATTGATTCTAGGAGTTTCCTTGAAATGTCCAAAAATTGTCTTGGATCTCAGCTACAGCAAAAAAACTCTGCAGGGGTCCTTGGCCCTTAAGAATTTTTTTGAAAAATTAACAGACTTTATATAGAGAGTAGTTTTGGTTAATAGAAAAATTGAGTTGTAAGTTCAGAGATTTTTCATACAATCCCTCACTCCCACAGTGCCCGCTGTTATTAATGTCCTTCATTAATATGCTTCATTAGTCACAATTGATGAGCAAATGTGGATGCATTATTATTAACTGAAGTCCAGAGTTTACTTTAGGGTTCACTCTGCATTGTATATTCTATGGGGTTTCATGTGTATGCAACATTATAGTATTGTATAAAATAGTTTCACTGCTCTAAAATGCCCCTGTACTCCCACCCATTCATTCCTCCCTCATTTTCCTTGCTCCTAAACCCCTGAATACCATGGATCTTTTTACTGTCTCCAGATTTTTGCTTTTTCCAAAATGTCATTAGTTGAAATCCTGCACTATGTACCTTCTTAGATTGGCTTCTTTCACTTAGAAATATGCACTTTCAGTTCCTCCACGTCTCTATGTCTCCCGGGTTCCCTTCTTCCCATTACGTGTGATGCTTCATTGCATGGATATACCTCATTTTGTTTAACCATCATCCATTGAAGGATACTTTGATTGCATCCAAATCTTGGCAATTAGGAATAAAGCTGTTCTAAACATTCATGCTTATTTGTGTGGATGTAAGTTTTCAACTAATTCAGACAAATATTAAGGGACCAATGGCTAAATCACATAGTAGGAGTTTATTTAGTTTTGCAAGAAATCATCAAATTGTCTTCCAAAATGGCTAGGCCATTTTGCATTTCCACTAGCAATAAATGAGAGTTCCCGTTGCTCCACATCCTTGTCAGCATTTGGTGGTGTCTGTGTTGTGTATGTAGTGGTACCTCCCTGCTGTTTACATTTGCAATTCCCTGATGACAAAGGTGATGTAGATTATACTATTATATCTTCATTTGCCACTTTCTGGTGAAGCATCTGTTATGATCTTTTGTGCACTTTTAAATTGGATTGTTTGTTTCCCTTTTGTTGATTTTTAATATATATATATATATTCTTAGTTGTTGATAGACTTTTATCTTATTTATTTATTTATATGTGGTGCTGAGAATTGAACCCAGTGCCTCACACATGCTAGGCAAGTGTTCTACCACTGAGCTACAACCTCGGTCCCCTTTTTGTTAATTTTTTTTTTTTTAGTTGTAGATGGACACAATGTCTTTATTTTATTGCTGTGTATGTGGTGCTGAGGATCGAACCCAGGGCCTCACGCATGCGAGGCAAGCGCTCTACCGCTGAGCTACAATCCCAGCCCCCTTTTTGTTAATTTTTAAAAGTTCATTTTCTCCCTCTTTTTTTTCAGTTGGTGCATTATAGTTGTCCATGCTAATGGGATTCATTGTTACATATTTGTACATGCACACAATACACAATATAACAATACTATTTGGCCAACATTGCTCCCCCCCCTCCCCCCGACTCCTTCCCTACCTCTCATCCTTTGGTCCCTTTCCTCTACTGATGTCCTTTTGATTTTCATGAGATCTGCCCCATCTTTCTTTTCCTTATCCTCTCTAGTTTCTGAATATGAAAGAAAACATACAACTCTAACTCTTCTGAGTTTGACTAATTCATTTAATGTAATGGTCTCTAGTTCCATCCATTTTCCTGAAAATGACATAATTTCATTTTTCTTTATGGCTGAATAAAAAATCCATTGTGTGTGTGTGTGTGTGTATCACATTTTTTTAATCCATTCATCTGTTGATGGCCACCTAGGCTGGTTTCATAGTTTGACCATTGTGAATTATGCTGCTATAAACATGGGTATGCATGTATCCCTATAGTAAGATGACTTTAATTGTTTAGTATAAATACCGAGCAGTGGTAGACTGGGTCATAAGGTAGTTCCATTTCTAGTCTTTTGAGGAACCTCCATACTGAGTTCCATAGTGGTTGTACTCATTTACAATCCCACCAACAGTGTAAAAATGTTGCTTTTTTAAAAAAAAAAAAAAAAGTTCATTGTATAATATGGATACCAACCTTTCACCAGATATGTGTTTTGCACAGATTTTTCTCCTAGTACGTGGATTACCTTTCCATTCTCTTAACATTCTTCTTAATTTTAATGCAGTCTAACCATGAATGCTTTCATTCATAAATCACACTTTTGGTGTTGTTGCCAAACCAAAGGCACCTAGATTTTCTCTTATGTTATTATGTAGGAGTTGATTAATTTGCATTTTATTTTTAGGTTTGTGAAGACCTATGTTAATAGTAAACTCTAGGAGGTGGAACAGACCATCAATGTTTGAAATACCCCAAGTTAAAATAATAAGTAATCATCGAAGGCTGGGGTTGAAAACATGCACAAGGTAGCAGGTAAGATCTCATTCTCCTGGAAAGATGGCAAGTTCCTCTTTCATGTTGAGATGCTGGAGACTTCTCCCCTAAGGATACATTGCTTCCTCTCCTGTTTTCTGATTCCTTTTCAGCAGTGCAGGGAGTTGATCTTATCCAGGGGAGAGGCAGGAACAGAAATATTTCCACTGGAGAGCTCAAGGTCACTTCTGTCCCTATCTTCAGAATCATTCCCAACCCTGCAGGAAGGATGAAAGAACAAATCTGACCCCAAAGAAGAGAAGAAAAATCCATTCTGCTACTCAGATTATGGGGAGCAGAAATCTAAAAAAAGGGTAAGAATTTGAAATTATTACTTGTTTTATATTATTACTTCTACTACGATCATTATCATTATCATCATTATTTTGCAGCACTGTTGTTTCTTTGCAGTTGTTTCTGAGAACAGGATAGACCCCAAGGGTGGGGGTCCTTGTATAGTTACATTTCTGTATCATAGCACAACTGCCTTGATCAGAGGTGGAGACTGGGAGCTGAGCCCAGTGGCACATACCTGCGGTTCCAGCAACTCAGGAGTCTGAGGCAGGAGGATTGCTTGAGCCCAGGAGTTCAAGGCCAGCCTGGGCAACATAGCAAGACCCTGTCTCAAAATAAAAACAACAAAAAAAATCAGAGGTGGGGGCTGGGAAAGGGATGCTGTTGGGCATGGGGCTCCACAAGCAAGGGTTTTACTGTGTATGTGAACCTGAAGCAAACTTCTCCTGGGACTGGGCTGCATCTTCTCTTCTGCATCATCTTCAAGACGTCTCCAAACTCATTCAGGGAAAAATGCACCCCCCATTTGGAATCTTTTGAGAAGCAGAACGGAAAGGGCTGAGTGAGTGATTGGGAGCAGGGTGAATAGGAAAGGAGTCAGGAAGGAGCCTCTGGTTTAAGTCGTCCTCTCCAGCAAGGAGGAGAGTCTAGAGATCTCTGCTTAAATGTGCTAGGTCTGAAGTACCTTTGGGACATCTGAAAAGCAATGCAAGCCAATAAATAGGAGCAAGGGCTTCTGTTTCCAGGGGGTGCCCTGGGTTCTAGCTAGAAAGGGGCAATCATAGAGATAAGTGGTCCAGCAACGACCCTTCTCTTTTTCCGACCTTGTATTAAAATCCCTTTGATGGTCCAGTGGGCCTTAGGCCAAAGGAAGAAAAGAGTTCATGAAAAACCATTCAAAGAACTAAAAATAACTTGCTTATTTCTCAGCTAGACTGGCTTTGCTCAAGACTTGGAAAAGGCAAGGGGGAAAAAAAATAAAATTTGAGAGCAAAATCCATGGCAACAAGCAACTTCTGTTTGTGGATAGCATCCCAAGAAAATTAAGTGTCTGGCTGCTACAGAGTAGAAGTGATAGTGAAGTCTTATTTATCCATTTTAATTTCCTCTGATTGAGCAAACAATCTGAAATTCTGTTGGCCAAGATGTATTCCACATCATTTCAGGAGTTTTTAATAAAGATTATAATATATTACTATGATTACTGGATTGTAAACTGGCTTTCTATAGGATGGATTAATTATAAAGAAGGGAGAATAGAATGGAAGAGATGAGTAGATTTGCTGGGGATTGAACCCAGGGCCTTGTGCTTGTGAGGCAAGCACTCTACCAACTAAGCTATATCCCCAGCCTGAGATGAGTAGATTCTTAATAAGTAGATTCTTGTTTCTAGTTAAGATGGCTAAAACTGTTTTCATTTAAACTGCTGATTGCCCTCCTCTGATTCTTTTTAAAACTTATAACTGATTTCAAACATACGGAAAAAAAGTAAAGTGGTCCATACTCAATTTTCTCTAAATATTTCATACACATTTATTTTAGAATCTCTTTGTTCTATTATCTCTAGTTCTTAGAATGTCAGTTTTTCTGCCTGTCACAACAGACTTGCCCTTGTGGTGATTTAGAATTTCTTGTGTGGTGGAGCTGGTGAAGGGGAAAGTGCTTCTCATAAGGTGGTTTTGAGTTGTGATCTGAATGACAAGGAGAAGCTAGCCCAGATAGCAGAGGGAAGAAGTTTCTAGGGAGAGAAATAGCCAATGCAAAGGCCTCAAGGCAAGAAAGGGTTTGAGGAGCTTCCAAGACTGGCAGAGGCCAGGGTGGCTAAAGTCTTGGGAGGGAAGAGGGTAGAACTGGAGAGGAGCCAGAGAGTGGAGGGGACAAGGACAGGCAGGCCTTGGGCCACGATCACAGCTGAAGTCTATTCTGAACACAACAGGAAACCATTAGACAGTTTACAGTTGGGGAATGACATGATCCAAATCACCTTTTAAAACATTCCCTCTGGCTGGGCATGGAGAATGGGTTACGGAGACCAGAGAATGGCACCTGGTACAGCCTGCATCTGTCCAAGTGAGAGGGGCTGGAGGCCTGAGCTAGGATAGCAGGGAGAGATCACATCCTTGTCCTGGAAAACTTTCCAAATGTACTTGACTATAGAACCCTTTAATGAGCTGCCTGCAGCATTCCATGAAACATATTTTGGGAAACATGGAATTTTTCTACCCATTTCAGCTAAATCCTTATACAGGAAAACCATCTTCTCTGGTTTTGCCCATGCCAGGTGGTCTGGACATGAGGTTAAATACTATGCCTACTTGATTACAGAAGTCAGTTATTCCAAAATTTTGGGATATTTAATGTATTGCCTCTTTCTTTCTTAACATAAAGACTCAGAAAAGAATTTAGAAAACCAACCAACGCTCTATTCAATCATCCTTTACAAACACAGATTCCTGCCTGAATGTCCCAGAGGATGTTAGAAGTGAGGATAACACTTTCTGTCCACAAGCAGATTCTGTTTCTTCACTTGATATCTTTTTTTTTTTTTCTTTTCTTTCTTTCTAATCTGTAGAAACAGCAGAACTCTGCAAAAGTGGCATTGCCTTGGAGGTTAAATGGTGACTTTCAAGTACAAATTATACACTTTAAAAATACAGGCCATCATTCTAATCAGAATAATTACTAATACTATATGTGCCAAGGCAAAGGTGAAATCCAAGAGATACAATTTGCCCGTAGCAGGATCAATTATCATACCTCGCTGTGCTACAGAGCGCTACCTCCATTCCCAGGAGCAATAGATTTTGCAGGAAAGATTCTCACCTAAATCCTACTGTTATACATCATCTGCAAAACATGACACTAATGTAAGCATCTTAGAAAACACTTACATGTACACATGTAAATAGTGGGAAAAATAAACTAAACAGATATCAGCAAAGTCACTGCTCTTCAAGGAGTGAACCAAAGGTAACTGCAAACAAAGACACACCAGCATCTTCAACAGTCAAGATGGCTTATCATCCCAAGATGTGCCCAGGACTAACATTGGGTGATATCAGCAGGCTCTGTAACAGCAGCTCCACTCATCCCGGCTCCAGGCTCAGATTGGCTGCTGCACCCAGGGACACATCACAGAGCCCACCCTGGTGGCACACAAAATACAGTTCATGTTTTCTGATTGACAAGATATTGGAGGATTAAGTCAATTGCTTCCAACTGTAATACTTGGATGTACCATAACGGAAATATCCTGAAATAGGCTGTGTTTGAATTACTGGAGCCTGCTACCATGTATATATTAAAACCCAATGATAAAAAAGTAAAATGAAAAAAATCCCAATGATGACAACTGGAAAGGCCTATCTAATTCTGCCCCCAACCAATGTCATGTACAATATCTTGTTCTATAAGAAAAGGGAATGGTCAAAGGAAACCTGTAGCACTTGAGTTTTGCTGCATTTCTAAGGTCAAACAATGTTTAGGCATGGGAAATAGAAGGTATTGTGCACCCAGGCCAGAGTTCACCACCACCTGGAGAAGGGAGCTCAAGGGAATTACACTTGTGGATTTCAAGTGCAGGTGGATGCTGATGCTCTTTCATTCTTTCCCTTTACCTCATCTGAGTCAGGTCTGAGAGAGAGAAAGAGTCATTCTCCAAATTCCCTTTCCAAGTTACTGTAATGTCTCTCCACGGGCATATGCTTATGACCCACGGGAAGTACGCATCTTCAGCACATTCAAGCAGCATTCCAGAACATTCCAGCAGCATGACCAAAGTGGTTTGCTTGGGATGTTGCATGTGAATTTATATCTCAAACTCTAGATGATGGCTTTTATTTCTTGGCAACACTGATGCTTTTCTAAAACTTCTGCTGGCATGGCACCATGGAGAGATGCTGGCAGGCCAGCCATGGGATAAAGGTTGTCACACGGAACATCTCAGTTTATCTCATCCCCATTTCCCCCCTCTATTCCTAGGACCTTGGGTGTCTACAAGCTACAGAGAACTCTAGTAGGTTGATAGGGAGACAAGATTTCCCTGGGGAGCAGCATTATAAAGTGTAAAGGTAGCAACTAAGTATTGTCTGGATCCCGAGCAGATGCCATCCCCAGTGGTGCCATGGATGCCTAATGTTGGCACAGAGAGGTGTGCGGCTGGGTGGAGGTGAATGGGAGGAGGTGGAGGAGTGGCGTGGGGTGATGTGGGGCACTGCATGGGTCGCAATTTATGTGCATTTATGTGCATGTGCAGAGAAGTGTTAGTCCCCAGGAGACTGGCCTGGCTGGAAAGGGGAGGGAGGGTGTAGACAGAAACAGAGAGTGCCAAGGCTGGACCTAGGGATTCTCAAAGAAACCCAGTAGTGTTAGCAGCACACAACTCAAGGATCACTGTCCAAAAGGAAATACTTTGCTATTGCGTAGAATAGGGCTCTGGAAAAGCAAGTCCAACATGAATGCATTTAAAAGGCACAGTCCACACCCAGTCCACAGGAAAAGATAGCGAATGCATTCCTAAAAGTAGTAAAGAAATGGAGGCAGAGTTAGCCACCAGATCACAGGATGCTCAAACACCTGCTGCTGCCGCCCCACCCCCACCATGGCGTCCAACATTGTCTAGTAGGTGTCTGTGATGCTGAGAAGAACCCATGGGAAACAGCCTGTCCCACTTTGCCCCCCTGAAATGAGGGGCCCTTGTTTAGGGAAGCTCTGTAGTAGGCCTCCAGTGACACCAGGGATCTCAAGCAGCTCAAACATTGCAGCTCACTCTATCCTAAATCAGAAAACCCAGTTCCAATGACAACTTGGGCAGTTCAATGGGAGCTTAAGTGGAGGTAAGAATTGTTTACCCTGCAGGTTAAAAACTTAGCATTTGAGATCATAACCAATGATTCAAAACAAAAGCAAAGAATCTTCTCTCTGTCAACTAACAGGGTTTGCAAGCAGGTCTAAAGTTCCTGCGACATTCTGAATTCTCAAGCACCTGCCCAGCAGGACGGAGCACAGCTCTGTCAACAGGCTCCAGAGCAAACACTTCCCCAGAACCCCCCGAAATTAGACAAAGGAAAGTAGGCCTGTGGGACACAGGCAGCTTCTATGGGCTGGAGAGAAAGTCCACAAGCCCTTCTCTACCAGCCGCTAGTTGTCAGTTCTTACCTGGAATGTCTTTGGCCCAGGTCCAGATGAAATGCCAGTTAGAAAAGCTCTGCTCGCCCGCCTTCTCTGGGCAGACAGCAACGATAGTGAGCTCTAATCATTTACAAAGGTCACGATCTGGAGCGAGCCCTGGAGCCGTCATTTAAAATTCGATTGATCCCTATTTGTAGTCAGGGAAAGAAAATGGGCACTTGGACTGTATTGTAATTATGAGGCTTCCAGGCAACGGTAAATAGATGTGCAATCTCTATACTGGCAAATACCTGGGAGAAGAAATTATTACTCTGGCATAGCACGTTGCTAGGAAAGGTTGAAGATAAAACTGCGCATAAAAAAAAATCAATCATCTTTTAGCTAATTTGCCTTGCTCACCACCCATCAGGGTTATCATAATTATCAGATGTCTGCTGAATATATTAAGAGAAGGGTCTACTTGCTCAAAATGATCACCAAGAAAGCAAAGGCCGTAAACTCAGTGGGGACTCTGGAGAAGTGACATTTAGGGATGGGTAGATTCCAGAGGCCAATGAACAAAAAGGGAGAGCCTCAGGGTGGCTTTCTGTGAGCCTTTTGTTGAGAGATAGGTTCCCCCAGAGCTCTCCAGGGCATCAGTTCCCTGTGGGCACCGTCAATGTCATCTCAATGCCCACCCTGCTGGGGAAAGTGGCCTGAGAGGAGAAGGGTTTTGTCCTGTGAGTGGCAGGAGGAGAAAATGGCTACAACATTCTGTGCTGCTTTGTCCCACTGGGCTGGCTCTGGTACTTTGACATACAAAACCTATAACCTCACTATGACCTCCAGAAATAAGTACTATCAGCCCCCTACTATTGATGAGGAAACTGAGTCTATGTTAGTCAGTTTTCTGTCACTATAACAATTACCCGAGATAGTCAAATTATAAAGAAAAAAGGTTTGGGGGTTTCTAGTTTTAGAAGTTTCAGTTCATGATTGGTTGGCCCTACTGCTTTGAGCCTGTGCTAAGGGAAAGCAAAAACACTCATCTCAGGCCAGGAATCAAAAGAGTGCAAGAGGGAGTGTCTGTCTGAGGTCCCACAATCCCCTTCAAGGGCATGATCTCAGTGACCTGAAGTTCTCCCACTAGGCCCTATCTCTTAAGGTTTCCACCACCTCCCAACAGTGCCATGCTGGGAACCAAGCCTTTACCACATGGGCCTTTGGAAGACACTTAAGATCCAAGATACAGCAGAGACCCAACAAAATTCAGAAACATAGCCAGAGTCATGTGGAGGTATGTGGAAGAGCTTGACCATCTCAGGGCTAGGTGCAGGTGGAGACTGGGGCTCCACCCTGCTCTAGGCCATGCCACACCAGTGCCTCTGGAAGAACTGAGGACAGGGGCTGGTAGTGGCCACTCTCCCATTCCAACTCTGCCTCTCTTCCATACCTCTCTGTCCCTTTACAGCCTTAGGAACTTCAAAGCCACTAGCCCAAATTTACATTTGCAGGATGAGAACAATCCCCATGGGGGTTAGAAGATCTCTGGGTCTACTTTATGAGCTGGCACCATCAGGAGGGCCCACCTCAGTTCTGCACAGGATGAGCTCCACTATTGACTCCATCTGACCAACACTACCTACCGGTCTGAGCCAATGCTTAGGTCCCTTGGCCTCCCAGAAGCTCCATGGTGGCCCCCAGGGGGATTGGCAATACCTGTCTCTGGAGTGATGCCTATTCAATCAAGACCCCCCCTTTTTCTATGTGGAAATAGCCAACACCTCCCAGCAGTGGTATATCATAGGAGGTGAATGGGGGCTGAGAGAAGGGCACCCCACCAGCTAGATGAGGATGTCAAAGGGAACAGTTTTGTTTTTTTTGGAAATCGATCTGCCATCACAGAGCAAAACATTAAAGGAGCTCAATGTCATACATAAGTAATTCTGCTTCTAAATATTTATTCCAGGGTGTAAATATAGATTATGCACAAAGATGTTGATCATCATGTCATTTACATTGTGAAAAACTAGAAAGAAACTAAGTATCCAAAGTGAATTATAGCATATGAATCACATGGATTATTATATAGCCATCATCATGTTTCATATAAAGAATTCTAGAGCTATAAGGAAAAGTTTATAAAATGTTGCTAAATAACCCACCACAAAAAATCTAGATATAAAATTATATAAAATCTTATAAAGAAAAAATGCATAGATAACTACAAGTATTACTGGAGATATAGCTCTTCTTTCATATCTTTTAGTTCTTTTCAAAATTGTCCACAATTAGCTAACATATTCCCCTCTGGTCTCCTGTGACCAGAGTCCTGGCTTAGGCCATGGGTCAGCACAGAGACAGCAGCCCTAGAACCCCAATTTGGGGTTATCAGCTAGCACTAATTTCCTTTTACGAAAACTAGAATAGCCATAATATAAAATTTATCACTACAAATCATCATTACCATCACCCTTATTTATCTCCGGAACTTTTTTATCTTCCCAAACAGAAACTCTGTACCCATTAAAAAATAATACCCAGGCTGTGGTTGTGGCTCAGTGGTCGAGTGCTTGCCTGGCACATGTGAGGCACTGGGTTCAATCCTCAGCACCATATAAAAATAAATAAAATAAAGGCATTGTGTTCGTCTCAACTAAAAAAAAATCATTTAAAAAATAATAATAATACCCCATTTCCTCTCTTCCCAGATCCTGGGAACCCCTATTCTACCTTCCGTCTCTAGGAGTGTGTCTATTCCAGAACCTCATAAATGGAATCCGTTTTAGTCAGCTTTTTCACTGCTGTGACCAAAACCTGATGAGAACAATTAGAAGAGGGAAAGTTTATTTTGGAGCTCAGAGTTTCAGAGGTTTCAGTCCATAGGTGGCCAACTCCATTGCTCTGGGCCCTAGATGAGGCAGAACATCATGGCAGAAAAGTGTGGTAAAGGAAAGAAGCTCAGGACATAGAATCAGGAAGCAGAGAGAGAGAAAGAGAGAGCGAGCGAGCGCGAGCAAGAGAGAAGCGCCAGCCTGCCTCACCTTGGACAAAACATAAACCCCAAAGGCACAGCCTCAGCGACACACCTCCTCCAGCCACACCCACTTACCACCCAGTTAACCCCGCATGTTAAAGCTCTCATAACCTAATCATTTCACCTCTGAGCTCTCTTACATTGTCTCACACATGAGCTTTTGGAGAACACCTCGCATCTAAACCCTAATGGAACTCTACTATATTTGTCTTTTTGTGTCTGGCTCCTTCACTTTGCACAGTGTTCCCAAGGCGCATTCATGTTGGCCCTCCCAAACTGTCCTTTCCTCCATTTAGTCCTCACTGAACTCAGGACTGGCAGCGTTGTTCCCATTTAACCACTGAAGAGACGGAGGCTCCCAAAGGGAGAGCCAGAACTAATCCTCAGTTTGATTCTGAATCTATCCCCATCACAGGTGGCCGGAGACCTAACAGAAATGGTCCATGGTCAGGTGGGAGCAGCAACCTGGCCTCTAAACATGACATTACCTGTGCCGACCTTAGAGAACATACATCTCCACCACAACACAGTCCAGAGACTAATCAGTATATTCTCCCAAAAGCTTTCCTGAGGCCACTAGGATCTTGGGCAAGACTCTCGCCCTTTCTGGGCAGCCTGCCCCCAGCCAACTCCTTTCCCAGAGCACAGGTGGAGGACACCCTGACCTTCCACCTGGGACACAAGATGAACAGACTCCTGGCCCACTCATCACCCACCCACTACCCTGGCCATGTTCCACATTCCCAGCAGCATCTTAAGGGCCCCCAGGGGTGTGCGGGCAGAGATGGCTACCATCCCAGACACAGTGAGGTCTGGGCCACACAATAGCCACCTTTACCTGAGGTCACCAGGATGCTGTGCCTGCCCCCTTGGTATCCCAGCTACGCTATATTCTCCCTCTCGGCCAGTCTTGAAAAGCGACTTGGTGAGGGCAGGACCCATGGGGAATCACTATCCCCAGAAACAGGCCTAATCTGGGCCACATATACCAACTCTGGGAAGCAGGGACACTCTGGAAGCTGTTATAGTAATGGGTTGATCTGCAAAAAAACCTATGCCTATTAAAGGTACATTTTCCACTACTCAATCCAAACAGCTAATTAATTGATCGCGTCCTCTTAAACAAGCATAATACCTGCTAACAACACACACCTGATAGAGCACATCACCTGCAAACTGATGCCAGGTAATTATCAGGTTTCTACTCTATTTAATACAACACATTACATCACTGCTGTGGCCCAGTAACCCTGGGATGAGAATTTTGTCCCTGTGTATTGTTTAATCCAGTAGTGACAATAACTGATAATCCAGGCAGGCCTGTCCCTGCGAGGCTTGTCTTTGGTCACCTCTCTCCCACCAGCCCCAGCTCAGTGAACACAGAGCCTCCTCGTTGGATTCCCTGCCGTCACTCTTGTTCTTTTGGAATCCATTCTGCTCAAGAGAGCAAGAGCAACCTTTAAAAAGGCAAATCAGATCAGGCCATTCCCTGCTTCTAACATGCCAACAACCTCCACTGGACTCACCCTCTCCATGACTCCCAGCACCTGGTATATGACCCCAGCAGCTCCGCCCTCATCCTCTCCACTCACCTTGTCTCTCATTGCTCCAGGCTCATGGCTTCCTCCCTCTGCCTTGAACACCTGCCCCAGGGCCTTTGCACTGGTACACTTTTCCCCACTTTTCTGCCCAGATGGGTCCCTTTCATCACCCATGAGTCAGCTCAACTGCCACCTCCTCAGGCCTGAGCCAGTCTAGCTGAAGTGGCCCTGTTGCTCTCTATATATCACATTGTCCATATTTATTTCTTCATGCTTCTTATCAGTATCTGAAATGATTTTTTGTGAACCTATTTATAGCATCTGAAATTATTTCTCTTGTATTACATGTTTATTCTCCAAGGACAGAAGCTTCATGTGTTTTGTTAATTGCTGTATCCTCAGAGACTATTACCAGTTAGGTTCTTCATAGGAATGATCTTAAAAAAAAAAAAAAAAGTCCTCCCTTTATCCTAAGCCTCCTTCAGCCTCTGCCCTGTCCTCTGCCTCTCAAACTAGTTGTCCTTGCTTATTGTGTCAGCCATTGCAATGGTTTTCAAAGCTTCCTCAATGCCCTGGACCATCCTTCCTGCAGTCACCCCTACCCTGCTCCTCCTGCAGGGTTCTCCACCCAAATATTATCAGCCCAAGGCAGGATCTCAGGAACCCGAAGCAGATGCTTGTCATGCCCGCAGCTTTCTGTCTTTTGGAGAGAAAATTTAGAGGTGTCTCCACATGGCTTTGCAGAGGATTGCCAGCAGGACTGCACTTCACTCACCCACTACAGTCTCCAGGGCATTATTCGTCTTTCCAGGGGTGTCTCCCATCCCTGTTCTCTCTGCACCCTCCCTCTACTTCCTGAGCCCCCTTCTGCTAGCCCCCATGGCTAACTCTCAGACTAGCTTTCAGTGGAGCCCAACTTAGTGTGCTGGCACTTTGTGACTTGTGGCCACATCCTTCCTACCTTTACTTCCGTGTCTGGGTCAAATCTCCCTCTGCCTTCTTCTTTTAGGGATGCACGTGATTACGTTTAGGGCCTACTTGGATGATCCAGGATCGACTCCCCATCTCAAAATCCTTCATCACATCTTTTCCCATATAAGGAACATTCACAGGTTCTAGGGATTAGGAACCAATGTTGGGGGCAGGGGGCGTGCTATACCTACTGTATGTCCCGCATAAGCCCTCCCTGAACTATGGTAAACAGCCCCCGCCTGGCCCTATCAAATCTACTCTCCCGGCTCTACTCAGACTTCTTTCTGAGCCAACCTGCTCAGGTAGCTCCGTGCTCAAAGCTGTAGGGTGGCTTTTGCTGCCTGCAGGACTTGGAATCATCACCTAGTGAAGTCCAGCCCCTCCTGCTGCAGCTCCAGGCTCCTCTGCTGTAGGGGCCAAGGGCATCTCTGTAAGCCCATGCTCTGGGGAACAAGGTTCCAATTAACTGTTATCAGACATGAAAGCAGATACCAGATTAAGAGAAAGCAGAAGTCCAGGTCTGGTTTGGTTTGGTTTATTAGTGTGTAACTTCTCAGTATTTAAATGTGGGCAGTTAATTTACAAAGAAGGAAAATGCAGTTGGCGCCAGCCACGCAAGGCTGCTTGGGAGCTGTCTCTTTGCAACCTTTGCCCACCAGCCCGAGTAGTTGTCGCCTTCCTGTCCCCAGGCTTTTGCCTGCTCTTGACCCTTTGCTGAAATCCTTCCCCTGGCCCTGCCTCCCCCACCTCAATGCCCTCCTTGTCTGACCACTCCCCGCCCTCTTTTCTTTCCATTCCCATGCCATGTTCCAGAAGACTGACCAAGGTGTCCCTCCTGGAATGACTTCCATCCCAGGAATGACTGCAGAGGTGGTGCCGACCCGGATGTCTGTCTCCCAGTGGACCATGTATCCCTGCAGGGCAAGGACAAACTTCCCAGTGCCTGTTAGAGAGCATGCCAAGTAGGGAGTATTCAACAGACAACACGGGCGCCCTATCTGCAGTTTCACTATCCAGCGTCTCAGTTACCCTCAATCAACCATGGTCCCGTAGCCAGCCATCGGCATCGTCGTGTCTCCATGATCCAGGATCATCTGAAGCTGACGATCTTCCTTCTGACCTATCCGCAGAAGGTCACAGTAGCCTAATGCTATGTCCCAATGCCTATGTCACTCCTCTCACTTCATCTCACGACCGGGGCATTATATCATCTCACATCATAATCATAAGAAGAAAGGCAAGTCCAAGGGCAATCAGAATATCTCTTCTGATAGATGACATTTAACTTTTATTATAATATATTATTATTATATTATCATATTACTATGATTGTTCTATTTTAGTCTTAGCTATTGTTATCCATCTCTGACTGTGCCTTGATTTATAAATTAAACTATCTCATATATATGTATTTATAGGAATAATCATAGTGTATATAGAGTTTGGTCCTAGCTGCTATTTCAGGCATCCATGGTGGTGGCAGGGAGGGTCTTAGAACGTATCCCCTGTGGATAATGGGGAACTACTATATCTGTAGTATTGTGAATGTAGTTCTCACTCTTACGAAAACATTGAACATTTTCAAGTCCATCCCACAAAAAAAATTACCAAATTTGGAAATATAAATATGGGTTAAGATTGAGACTTAAGGATTGTTGGCTATCTCAGCAAAGGATGAGTAGGAAAAATTTAATGACACCTTCATTTTATTTTATTTTGGAGGTGGAGGGTACTGGAAATTGAACTAGGAATTGGTGCTTTACCCCTGAGCCACATCCCCAGTTCTTTTTGATTTTTTCATTTTGATACGGGGTCTCACCAAGTTGCTGAGACTGGCCTCGAAATTAAGATTCTCCTGATTCAGCCTCCTGAGCCACTAGAATTGCAGGCATGCACCACCAGGTCTAGCACTGACACATTTTATGGGCATATTTGCTACTCACTGATTTTAGGGGATTTGCTGCAAGCACTCAGCAAACCACTCCTGCCTTCAGTAGTTTGGCTGTCCATCTGCGTTTGCACACACCTGCACCCATCTTTGTCCAAGTCTATCAACCTGAGAGTGGCCAACATTAATCATTCTTTTTTTTTTTTTTTTTTTGGTACTGGGGATTGAACTCAGGGGCACTCAACCACTGAGCCACATCCCCAGCTCTATTTTTTGTGTTTTATGTAGAGACAGGGTCTCACTGAGTTGCTTAGTGCCTTGCCGTTGCTGAGGCTGGCTTTGAACTCGCGATTCTCCTGTCTTAGCCTCCCTAAGTGCTGGGATTACAGGCTTGCGCCACTATACCTGGCTATATTAATCATTCTTATGAGTGTAAACAGCACCCACTTGTCTGCCTTGTATATAACAACTCCATCCTACCTGGCATTGTAGCATCCCAAAGCACCTATTTGGGAGGAAGTGAGCATCATCATGTTAGGCAAATCAAATTGCTGGAAGTTTATCACTCTTTTGCCGGGGGGGAGTACCAGGGATTGAACTCAGGGGCATTTGACCACTGAGCCACATCCCTATCCCAATTTTGTACTTTATTGAGAGACAGGGTCTCACTGAGTTGTTTAGCACCTAGCTTTTGCTGAGGCTGGCTTTGAACTCGTGATTCTCCTTCTCCTGTCTCAGCCTCCCAAGCTGCTGGGATTACAGGCGTGCGCCGCCGCACCTGGCAAGCTTATTACTCTTAACATTCATTTTTACTGTGAAGGAATCCCTCTAACTTTAGAATGTTTCCTTATTCCTTCCCCCAAAAAAAAGTCCATTGAAAGAGCTTCTTAAGTAACAAACATACAAAGGAATGCAGCTAAAGCCCAGAAATTAAAGTATTAAAATCAAGTGGGTTATAAGCAGAGTTGTGTGCTTGACCAAGCAAGGTGGAGCTGTTGCTCCTGAAACAGCCCAGCAGGTTTGCATTTTGCAAATCATGTACCATCAAGATGCTCCCACTTTATCATCAAGCAAATGACAAGATTTTGTAGTGTTTGGAGAAACTGCGGCACAATTAGCAGAGCCCGTGGCGCTGCTGGACATTAGGGTCAACAGAAAGCAGCAAGCAATTGCTCTTCAGGAGCGTGTGGTGGACTTGGGAAGCTAATGCATGCTAGTGGGCCCACAGATCCCCCCAGGGAGGCAGCCAAGAGGAGGTGGTGTGAGAACACCCAGTCATGTGGGGCTCCCATCCGAGGTCCGGGGAGATTAAGGGGGTCTGAGAGGACCCACATCCAGGAGAAACCCTTATGGGGCTTTGTACAGGGGCTATGAATGACCATCTCAGTGCCCAGCATTGTACCTATCAGACATACACGATGGCCACATGACTCAGGAGGGATTGTAGGTTAAATCCAAGCGTCTTCTCCAACCCTTGAAAAGGGCAAAGGCTGGTGGCAATTGTGACCTTCATGGAACAGTCAAGTCGGTGCCTCTCTTGACCTTTCCCAGGGAGGTAGGATTAGAAGGCTGGAATCTACTAAGTCAATATTTAGACACCTCGGTGAGCCTCCCACAGTGATCTAGAAAGCTCCCTCCACAGACGGGACTTGTCTGAGAAGGAGAACATGGTTTCAACCCCCTGGAAGTATCCTGGAGATTCCTGGCTTAGAAAAGGGGCCAGCTCCATGTCCCCTGGGCCTCTTGCTCCTGCCTGGCATAAGCCTGAGCAAGAGCAAAAAGGAACTTTATTTAAAAAGGAACTTTTTCATTCCAAAAAGGAACTTTATTTAAAAGAAAAAGGGGGAAAAAAGCAGGGTTGCGGGGGACACACCATATAAAGTTGATAAGGATGTTACAGCCTGCAGCTGGCATTTCACAATCAATTTAGAGGCAGTGCTACGTTCTGGTGGCTACGTTCTGGCGGAGTTGAATTCATCCTCGTATCCAGCACCATTTGGAAGGTGGGTGGGAATGTGGCTGGATTGTCCATTGCATGTCTGTAAACCAGTAAGCTGCGACACAGGAAGTCTCACATAGTTACAGGATGCAACTGCTAGACTCTACGAAGAGAAGGGCATTCATTCATGGTGCTGTTCTTTTTCCAAGCTGGAAACCTCTTCCTGGATACTCCTCCCTCCTCACCCCTCAAGCCGTTAGACCTGAGTCTCCTCTGCCTCTGCTGGTTAGCTCTCACCTGGATGGTAACACAGCCTCTGCCATTGCACATACTTTCGAAAAGAATATGAAAAGCACACCCCCACTGTGCAACTGGAGTAGGGGGCAGTAGCCTCCTTTATAAATTCAAATCTGATCCTATTTCCACTCTGCTCTAAATCCTCTAGTTCTCTCTGCCCTAGGCCCTGCTGCAAACCCCCGTGAGTCAGAACCTTAATGAGACCTTGTAGCCCCAGGATACACCCTGCACATTCCCAAACCTTTGCTCTTGCTCTTGCTGCTCCTTGTCCAGGAAACTCTCCCCCATCATGGCAATCTAATAAATTCCTCTTCATTCTGTACAACTCAATAGCCGTAGCACCTCCCCTGTGAGATCCCCCTCTCCCCGCTGCAGCTTTTTATTCTTCACAGAGCATCCCCTACCATACTGCAAACACACGCCGCTTCTGCTTGGCTCTTGCAAGCATCTTACAGGCAGGAGATGGGGGTGTTGTGAGCGGTGCAATTAATAATTACTTGGAGGTGGATTTTCTTTAAATGCAAGTATATATTCAATCATAACAATCATCAAATATAATCAATTAATGCAAAAAGTGTTGGGTGTGCTGGAGCACCTCAACTAGCACTCAACGCACACTAATTAAACACTATAGGTAAGTCACACTATCCTAGGGTAACTGAATACTACCAGTAATTCACACAACCGTAGGGCAACCACGAGCCCCAAAATACCTCCAATACCATGCAACTTCTCTTAGCCAAAGAGCAGATGTTGTTCTTGTCTGGTGGAACTCTTCAGCTGACAGCTGGATGTCAGGGTATGGTGGAGTTGATCCAGGGATGGACAGCAAGGCGGTCAGTCTCACTGATATCCTTGGAGCAAAAGCCCCCAGTGTGGCAGGACAAGCAGTTTAAATGCAGTTCCAAGTTGGTGGTGTGAGCTGGTGATTGGTTACACCCACTAAAAGTCAATGTCCATTGGTTATGTCCAGTGAGATAATGTAATTGCAACTGGGCATATTCTTTGCACCTGTGCATGGAGCTGTGCTCCCTATCAATTGTAACCAGTCATTGCTCAGCACGCCTATGGTTAGGTGCCGCTTATAGCCCCTTATTGATTGCAAGCAGGCATGACTAAGCATGTCAATGGCTGCTGTTCCTTATGGCCAGCAACTTAGTGAGTCCCCGGCATGTCCAGGTATGTCTATGGCATATGCTCCTTACATGAGGTCTTTTTCATCTTTGGTTATTTGCACATTCTTGGTTATTTGCACAGATCCTAGAAAAGGACAGGTGTTCAAACCACACCTGAGGACCTGAGTCAGGTGTACATGGGAAGTGCTGCATGCAGGTCCATGGCTGCAATCTGGATCTTCAGTCAAATTCTCAGATGTCCCACATTCTGGTGTCCTGTGTCACATTAACGTGACTATGGATAACAATAATGTATTATTTATTTCCAATTAGCTAGAAGAGAGGATTTTGAATATCTTCACCACAAAGAAATGGTCAAGGTATGAGATGATGACATGCTAATCACCAGGATTCCATCATTACACAATGCCACATGTATCAGAACATTACATTGTATCTCATCCTATGTATAATTATTATGTGCCAATTAACAATAAAATTGAACTTAAAATTCTCAAGGTCAAATAGGTTGAGGCTCCAACAGAGGTGGCTTCTTTTGCTCGTGAGATCCAAGTTGGAATCCACCATCAATCTACCCACTCAATTCCCTTCATTCCTGCAGCTGGGGGCTGGAGCTGTGCCCCAGGGAAAGGTGTCCAATAAGGCAAGCACAGCTCTGCACCCCCTGTGGCATCCTCCAGGCCTGCCTGGATTCCTGCTGGGCCAGAATGGCCATTGAGGCAGCCACCAGAAGCCTTCCCGCCAGGGCTGGAGGCACACAGCAGGCACCTGCCGAGTGACACCACACTGAGAAGCAAGCAGCCCAGGCCACATCTGGACGGGCATCCCTTTGGGAACTGAGAGGTGCCTCTCTGCCTTTGCAGCCACCAGACTCCCTGTCCCTCATTCCCTGGCCTTCCCAAGCAGCTCACACCCTAGAATGTGCCAGACATTTCTATATCTTTGCGCAGGCTGTGCTCCCTGCCTACAAGTCCTTCTCCACTTTGCCAGCTCTGCTTCTCCCCCAGGGTCCCTCACAAACCTCCCTCCCATGACTTTGGTCCCCACCCTAGTGTAGTCAAAATGGCCCCAGAGCACTTGTCACTCTGTGTGCTAATAACTGGTTGCTTCTTCAGTTCCTTCCTCCTCTGCACGTGAGGTCCCAAGGACAGGGAGGCTTCCTGTCCTGGTCTCCTCCAGGGTGGGGCGGTATTTCACATGCTAGTGTGTAAGTCATCCCAAAGGGTGCAAAGAACATTCTAGAAAATGGTTTCCCTGGTCCATGTCCTTTCCCAGGAAGAGAAGGTATAAAATCCTTTCCTTTCTCTAAAGTAATATTTGTAAATCTTTTGCCAAAATCTCTGCAATTGAGCCTGTACGATCACTGAAAAAGCTATGGATGAGTAAATAGGTTAACCATGTTTAAGATATTCTTTCACCACAAAGTCAAGTACTGGGGTTATTTAATCAGGTTCCTCAGCAGAGACCTCTCCCCTAGACTTTTACTAGCCTCCTTCCCACCAATGAGATATAGCTGCTTTTTCCTGGTCTATAACTCTTAATTCTAATCAAGTAGTTGGAGAGAAAGTAACTGAAACTAATATCCAAAGTGACCTATGCAGGTAAGAAAAAAAAGGCAACATACTGTTTAAAGATGCCACTGCTTCCATGATTGGGTTCATAGTCTGATCAAGCCCATGTACTATTTTTAAAATTTAGATTTTTTTTTTCATACCGTGTTTTGAACTCAAGGGCACTTAAGCACTGAGCCACATCCCCAGCCCTTTTTATTTTTTTATTTTGAGACAGGGTCTCGCTAAGTTGCTTAGGGCCTCACTAAGTTGCTGAGGCTAGCTTTGAACTTGTGATCTTCCTGCCTCAGCCTCCTGAGCTACCGTGATTACAGTCATGAACCACCACACTGGCTAAAAATTAAATGTTTTGAAAGATAGATGATACACTAAAACCTATTACCAAAAAAACATCTGAGTCGAAATTACCCGCTGTACCCTGTTTTCTTCCTGAGCAGGCAGGGGCCCCAGAGGGGGCTGAGGAGAAGGCGCGGTCCAACAGATGCTCCTCTGAGGCCTGGTTTCCAGAAGCATCCCCCTCCCTCTGTGCAAGTGAACCACAAACCACTAGACCAGATCCCCACAGCTGAAATCCAACAACTGTGTTTCTCACTTAACACCCTCTTTCTCCAGATGAAGGGCACAGATTCATGGAGGGGAGACAAATATTCCAGGCCATTTTTCATCCACTGACAAGAAGTAAATTAGGAAATCATGTAAGTACAATACACGAGCCATCCCTTCCTATTGATCACATGTAATTTACATCTTACAAAGATGTGAATTCTTGCATTCTCACTCCACAAGGAAAATCTCAATGATTTATTCATTTCAAATGAAAAATAGAAGGTAGATGAGAAGAATGACTTCACAGACTGCTTCGTTCTCGGGGCACTGGTGCGAGGCTCTCTCGAATACTGCCCCAAGGCCTCCGTGTTCAAGTCCCTCTAATTAACAAGGTGAATCAGGCGGCAGCTCTCTAATTAGTGAGCATGACAAGCCAGCGGAAACGGAGGCAGACTGGTGCACAGAGCTGGCCGACAAAGACACGGCACATTCCAAGGGAAAAATGCAGATTTCTCCTAAATAACTCTAAAAAGTAAGATGGTCGAAGGAAAAACGGCCACCTAATTTTTATTCCCGTGGTTCACTCATCCTTGGGGATAACTCACTCCTTGCTAAGACAGGGTTGGCCTTAGTTATTTGTATAAACTGACACTTAAAACACAGGCATCTGATTTTTTTTTTTTTTTTGCTTAATTTTACTGTGATGGAACACTTAATGTGAGATCTACCTTCTGAACAAATGCTTAAGCCTTCAGTCCAGAACCATTAGCCACAGGTACAACAGTATGCGGCAGATCTCAAGGACCGATTCATCTTGCTTAACTGAAACTTTGTGCCCTGTTGATTAGTAACTTCTCCCCTCCCCCTCCCTCAGACTCCCACCCAACTCCGTGATTGTAGGATTTTGACTGTTTTAGATGCCTCATATAAGTGGAATCCTGCAGTTTTTGTCTTTCTATAAACACAGGCCTTTCGATATGAAATAACAATCACCATCTCAGTTTGAGATTTATGATCAATTTGTGTGTATTTTGGTGTAACAAACAGTGCCTGCTGCTGCTTATCTTTATTCGTAATTCTTTCTAAAATCAGACATGCCTACCATGCCGCTTGGGTGACTTACTTGGTGCCATTTAGTCCGACAGGACACACGGCAAGGAGCCCCCTCCAAAGGGTAGGAACGGGTGGCACACCTGACTGTCCAACAAGGGGTCGTGCCTGTGGCCCCACGATCACATCTGGGAAAACAACCTGGCTGCAGGTGAACTGGGCTCCAGCTGGAAGCAGGCCCGACTCACTGGCTATTTGCCCTGATTTTACGTGTCCTTGCTTATCTGCCAACCAGAGATTTTTCTTCCACAATTGTCAGCAGTTTTTTTGAGTGTGCCCAGCAGCTAAGGAGGTGTCCCCTGGGCACTGTCAGACCAGCTCTCCCTCTGCTTCCACCAAGCTTCTAGGGTGTGACCTGTGGTCATCACAGCATGACTGTGTGCTAGGAGCCCATTCTGGTGGGGACACCACTTTCATATTCTTCTCCTGATTGACATGGCTGCAGCTGCTCCCTTGCAGTCTTCGCTGAGGACTGCAAGTGACTGCTGTATCCTTTATGTTCCAGCAGATTGCAGGGGCACTCTGAAGGTAGGTTCTTTTAGCATAAGGGACCCATTGTTAGATAAATGCTGGGAACAGTCTCGTGAGAGCAGAATATATTGACTGAGGTTCAGATACAACGAACATCAGTGGAACACCAGCTTTGTGCCAGACTCCATGCTGAGCATTTCCTCAAGGGCATCCTTGGCATGGCTGCTGTTCTATAGTTGGGGAAACTGGGTACCACAAGGGTTAAAAAAAAGTCTAGAAAATGCCACTGGAAGAATGTGAATGATGGGTTTTTGGCCCAATCTGCACCGATCCTCTCCTTTTTAAGATTCATGTTCCCTGGCTCTCCACTTGCAAATCAGTTAGATCGCAGCAGCAAACTCTAACACCAGGGAGTAACTCAGCAGTTCTTTGCAGAGCACCATCTTCCTACCTCTCTCTAGAGAAAAATAAGAATGACAGGTCTAGAAACGCAAGGGCCCTTTTACAAGCAGCCTGAACCCCACACCATCACTCTTCCTGGAAGATGGAAACTTGCAATACATTATTTAAAGGCAAATATATGTGAAAGAGATCTGAAAATCAGTCACTGAGGAGGGGGTCTGTGGCCACGTGGGATGTCACACCTGCCCCCACTCTGCTGCCACCTGGGGTTCCTTCCTCCATGGCAGCTTCCAGGTTTAACTTTTCTATGGGTTTTTCTCTGCACGTGCAGAGAATGTTCCCTCCAAAACTCATGTTGAATTTAATTGCCACTGGAACTGTTTTAAGAGGTAGTACCTTTCAGAGCTGATCGGGCCATAAGGGCTTTGTCTTCATGAATGGATGAACGCTGTTATCATGAGAGTGGTTTAGTTATGGCAAGAATGGGTTTGTCATAGGTTTGGCCCCCCTTTGTCCCCTCTGTTTCATGTGTGCTCACTTGCCTTTCCACCTTGGTATGACTAGGCAAAGAATCTCTCCCCAGAGGCCAAGCAAATACCAATGCCATGCTTTTGGATTTCCCAGCCTCCAAGACCATGAGCCAAATAAACATTTTTATAAATTACCTGGTCTCAGGTATTTTGTGATAGCAATAGAAAACTGACCAAGACAATGGTTTAATGATACAGTAGCTTCCAGAGCATAGGAGGACATCTAATAATTGTTAGTCAAAAGCAAGAACTTTGTCTCCTTCATCTGCTTGTGTCTATGTTTGATAAAGTATTTGGACAAGATAGCTACTTTCCACAAATGAATATTTGTGAGGGAATGAAAAGAGAAAAGGTGCTATTCATTTATGTTTCTTTTGTAATTTTTATTCTTTATGCCTGTGGATGAGCCATTTGTCTTTCCATAGTCTCAGCATTTTCAATCTACAAAATAAGAGAAAATCTGTCAACCTCACTGAACTGCTTTCAGAATTAATACTTATTAAATAGAACTCTAGAATATAAGAGTGCCAAATTATGAAACAAGGACTCTTTCAGAAATGTAGTTAATTAGTTTCATCTGAAGTGAATATTATGGATAAAAGCATATATTACACTTATTATAATTCCCTGTTTTTTCACTTGGTCAAAAGCTTATGGTCACTGAGTCACCTGAGCTAATTTGCAACAGCTCTTTTTGCATTAAGCATGTAAAAATTTTAAATTTTCATTTAAAAACTTATAACATATCTTGTGTGAATTGTTAAAAAAAAAAGTCTGAACATTTCCAGCAGATAGTATGTGGTTAGAAATTCTAAAGTAACAATTTTTTAGGGATTTGCAAAGCAATTGAACTAAACAGACTAAGTTTACTTATGCTTAGGGCAAAATGGTAAACACCCATTTAAGTAAATTATAATTTATCTTTAGGAATATCTTTTAGTATTAATGCCTTCTGTATATACCCTAAAATGTTTATTTTATCTGAAAAGAACTTGAAAAAAAACACTAGACAAAATTTATTCAGTCTGCAAATATCTGTCCTTACAAGTAGAAATTCCCCATAGTCAGAAAATCACCGAGGGCCACACCAGCTTTGCCCAAGGATGGTTTATATTTTTAGGACATTACTTTCCCAGCAATGTCAGAAACCAGGTCCATTGTAATGAACAGTCTTAATTCAGTTGGTGAAACTCTGGAACGGGACATATTCCTTTCAGACTGTTGCCATAAAAATGTACCACAGAGTGGATGGATTTAACAGAAATTTATTGTCTCATGATGTGGTGGCCTGAAGTCCCAGATCAAAGTGTGAGCAAGGACTCTGAGTCTTTCTCCCCATCCACCTTGAATGGCTCCGTCCTGCTTCTAAGAGGCACATCGTTTTGGAGACAGGAACCCTTCCATCAACAGGATGACAGTAGAGAACCCAGCTTTGATCCAATTCCTGTAGATTTCTTCACTTATCTATTGGGTGATTCTTTTCTCTCTCACTTCCAAGTTCTTAGGGTACATCACTATGATCCCAACTACACAAATACTGCCTCCCAAAGAACACATTTGCCTTAGCTTATTATTTTTCTTTTTTTTAAATTGTCGATGGATATCTACAACCCCAGTGCCAGCTTATTTCTTTAAAAAAAATTAAACCTGACTTTCTGACTATAGCATTATATTCAGTGCCTTTATTAGTCAGATTTTTGTTTCTGTAACAAAATACCTGAAGCAAGCTGCTTTATAAACAAAAGAGGTTTATTTAGCTTACAATTTGGGAGGCCAGAAATCCACAGGATGGTACAGGCTCTCAGCACACCCTCCCTTGGCTGCAATACATCATAAATAGGAGTGAGAGTATGTCTCTGTATTTATGTGGTTTCTCATAGATTATATTTTTCTTCAAAAGCCATCAGAATGCAACCAAATAACCTAACCTAATCTAACCATTCCTCAAAGGCCCCACTTCTAAACACTGTGATTGGAATCAGTTTTCACACCTCTTCGTACCATTATCATAAGACTCTGGGAATTAAACTCCTTTCTGTATGAGTTTGGAGGGACAAATCACATTCAAAACATAGTAGCGCCCTTCCTCAGAGAGATCCTAAGGGCTCTTCTCTGCTCTTCCTTCCTCTGATTTAGAGGTTGGCCACACAAGTTCACCAAGATCCACATACAGGCTTTGAGACAGTGGCAGCATGTGTGGATGGCCAGGAGGAGCAGGTCTTCAGCGTGTCCAGAAGAGCATTGAGGTTAGGGATATACAGATGTGGCTCAGAGCAAAGTCATGCTGCTAAAAAATTTTTTTTGAGGGAGAGGACATTTGTAGCTACTGGGAGAAAAGAAAATGATCTAGTCTGCTACTAGATCATTCTTGTCATGCGTCATGAAAGACACAAACAGATCACTGACTTTTTCAAATAACTACACAACTAGACACACGATTTTAGTAACAGCCTTATTCTAAGATCAATCATACATACCTCTATAAAAATACAATTATTTGGGGGATAAGTAAGTATTCATGGCATGGATCATGTTCCAGTGTCAAACTCTAACATCAGCATTCAAGATGAGGAGTTGAGATCACAGAAATAAAGAACTGAATGATTTCTTACTAAATATAAAATTATCCCTTCAATTTAGCTTCCATTTCACCCACATCTTTTTTTTTTTTTTTTTTGGTACCAGGGATTGAACTCAGGGGCACTCGACCTCTGAGCCACATCCCCAGCCCTATTTTGTGTTTTATGTAGAGACAGGGTCTCACTGAGTTGCTTAGCACCTCGCCGTTGCCAAGGCTGGCTTTGAACTTGTGATTCTCCAGTCTCAGCCTCCCAAAGTACTGAGGTTACAGGCATGTGCCACCACACCCAGCTTCACCCACATCTTATTGAGAGTGAACATTGTAATCTTTAATGTCATGCTAAATATAATCAACACTGATTCCCCACATTAAGGCTCAGACTCCTTTCCCATTCTATCGCTGACACCTGTCCCCAGACTACTTGACTTGTCTGACACACTCATCAGATATTGGGAGGACTCTGGGGAAGACTCTCACCATTATCTTTTGAGAGCATTCATAAATTTTAATCAGGCTTAATGTGTGGCTAGAACTTTGGCAAAATAGAATTGTGTCTATTTTTAAAATAGGACTCTCTTAAAGAAGATTGCCCAGATACTAAAGCATTTAAGGGTTTTTAAAACTTAGTCTATGATGCTTGTGTGTAACAGCAGAAACTGCACCACAGAAAACAAGCCCCTTCATCTTGCCCCAAACAGCAAGTTCTGTGTTCAAGTCAAAGGAACCAGAGCCAAGAAGAACCCATGACAATCAGCAAAGGCTCTGAAAAAAAGGCACAGAGGTTAAGAGCATGAGGCTTTCGAGTCATGCAGTCCTGGGTTTGAATTCCAACATTGTCACTGTCCCACTGCCTAATGAGTCTCAACTTCAGTTTTGACATCTGCAAAATGGGACTGATTTTCAAAGTGTTCAAAGAATTCAATGAAGTAATGCAGCCAGGATGCCTGGCACACAACCTGGTAAAATGTAAATGTTCAAAATTCTTTAGCCACCATCAAACGCATCATGACAGATACATTCCATTTGTCTCGGCATTATGAAAGACGTGTTCCATGTCTCTGGTCAAAAGTCAGCTTCAATGACTGAAATCCAGGGTCACTGCTATGGGATCGGCACTCTAGCTATGGGGCTCAAGACTCAGGTCAGTGGGGCTTTGATTCTGTCTGAATTTTTCTTTATTTTTTTTTAATTTTTAAAATTTGAGATGGGGTCTCCTAAGTTGCCCTGGTTAGTCTCAAAACCCTGAGCTCAAGGGATCCTCCTGCTTCAGCCTCCAGAGTAGCTGAGACTATAGGCACAGACCCACAGCTTCTCCCACCTCCGTTAAAGGCAGGTCTGTTCTCCCCAGTTTAATTTTTTATTTGTATTAGTGCATTATAATAGTGGGATTTATTATGTCATATTTTTACCTGCACATTATACAGCTTGATTAGTCTCATTCCCTAGTACCTTCTCTTTCTCTCCTCTCCCACCCCACTATTTTTTGTGTTGCTGGGGATTGAACCCAGGGCCTTGTGCATGTGAGGCAGGCACTCTACCAACTGAGCTTCAGCCCCCAGCCCCTTCTCCTTCACCTTGATCCATTTGCTCTACTCTACTGGTCTCCCTTCTGTTGTTACTATTATTATTATTATATATTTTTTGTACTGAGGATTGAAAATATATATATATATATATATCATATATATATTTATAAATATATATATTCAATATTAATATATATTTATATAATATATATAATATAAATATATATATATTTTATACCAGGGGTGCTTAGCCACTGAGCCACATCCCCAGCCCTTTTTAAGTTTTTACTTTGAGACAGGGTTTCGCTAAGTTGGTTAGGCCCTTGCTAAGTTGCTGAGGCTGGCCTTGAACTTGTGATCCTCCTGCCTTCGCCTCCTAAGCCGCTAGAATTACAGGCCTGTGCCACCACACCTGGTTATTATTATTATGTTAATTAGTGCATGATAATTATAGATACATGTGGGATTCCTTGTGTTACATTCATACATGGACATAGCATAATTTGGTATATTTCATTCCTCAGTACTTTCCCGTGTCCTTCCTTTCTCCCTCCCTCTTCCTCCACTTCCTCTACTCTATTGGTCTTCCTTCTATTTCCATGAGACCCCCACTTTTTTTTAATTCCTTTTTTTCCCCTCTCTCCCTAGCTTTCATATATGAGAGAAAACATTCAACCCTTGGCTTTTCGAGTCTGGCTTATTTCACTTAGCACAATGTTCTTCAGTTCCATCCATTTACCCACAAATGACATTATTTCATTCTTCTTTCTGAGTAAAACTCCATAATGTATCTATATCACATTTTCCTTATTTATTCACCTGTTGACAGGTGCCTGTCTTCAATCTTCTTTACCTTGCCCTCCGTGTCCAAGCCACCAACAAGTGTCATCTGCTCAGCCTTAAAACATATTCAGAACTCAAGAGCCTCTTTCTTCACCCCACCACTGCCACCTGGGGCAGGACACCAGCTTCAGCACCTACCCAGCCTCCCTGCTCAGACCACTTCTGTTCTTAACCTGGCAGCCCAAATGGGCCTGTGATCAACTGGATCAGGTCCTGACCCTTCCATTACTCAAACCCTCTGGTGACTCCCTGTCCTACCCTATCTGTTCCTATTGAAATCTTGGATTTGCTGGTTGGTTATGTTGTTGTTTTTAGATCCCTGCTGCATTTTGGTGGAAGATGACCATGGCTTTTACTAAATGGTAGGGGTGGGTGGATAGAAAAGAAAGTTGCAAGAGATAAATGGAAAAAGTATATAGTTCGATTTAATAAAATATTCCATTATAATAACTCCGATCCCTTATTAACTTAGGAAGTCCTCCTTTTTCTAGAGTTTTGATGGAAATTTATTTAAGATCTTAATGTGCTTCTTTCCCATAGAGTGAAAACTTTTTGTCTGCTGTTATCATCTCTTAGCTGCAAAGATCCCATGAACCCTTTGCTGCCGTTGAACCACAAAGGCTTTGGAGAAGAGGGGGAGAGCAGGAATGAGAGGTTGTCATTTTCCCTTTAGGATGTCAGCCCACCTTGGTGTGCTAGAATGAATTTGTGTTATGTGAACTGTCAACTTACTGATTCATTGTATTTACACATAACTGGGGAAATGTAATTAATAGATATGTAATTAATAGATATGTAATTAATGTGTAATTAATAGATACGTGTTAATCAATATAATTATATTCTTCAAGTCAGAGTAAGGATAAACAATCTATAACCATCAATGACTTTAATAAGCATATTCAACAAAGATATTCAAATGTATCAGTTCACTTGAATCCTTTTACTATCTATATTTATCCTATTTTATCATATTTTAACTATTTTTATAGGACTCACAGAGAAATTCTAATTTGTGGTAGTAAACCCTCCCAAACATGTGAAAAATTCCCTTCCAACTCTCATAAATTACAAACTCACATGCTATAAGATAGACAGATTTAGGGAAAAATTGACTATGCTGTTTGTATTAAGAATGAAAATAGGGCTGGGGATATAGCTCAGTTGGTAGAGTGCTTGCCTTGCATGCACAAGGCCCTGGGTTCAATCCCCAGCACATACATACATACATACATACATAAAAAGAATGAAAATAACGGCACTTATTTGCTTTTAAAAATGTCACTGGAGGGGCTGGGATTGTGGCTCAGTGGTAGAACGCTTGCTTTGCCTGCGTGAGGCAATGGGTTCGATCCTCAGCACCACATAAAAATAAATAAAAAACAAAGATATTGTGTTCATCTACAACTAAAAAAATATTTTTAAAAAAATGTCACTGGAGGGGGCAAACATTTTTGAACAACAGCATGCAAAGCACCATCTCATTACTCAATTACTATATCCTTAGAAATCAGAAAGCTCTTCAACTAATTGAAAGAAAAAGTATTTCCTACACAAACAGAAAATTAACAACGTTTCTTTATTCATCTAAAAACCGATTAGTGATATATTGCTTAATTAACACATAAGCTGAGTTTGAGGAGGCTGGCTATTTTTTATTAATTTTTTTTTAGTTATAGATGGACACAATACCTTTATTTGATTAATTTATTTTTATGTGGTGCTGAGGATCGAACCCAGTGGTAGGCAAGCGCTCTACCACCAAGCTACAACCCCCAACCCCTGACTATTTTTTGATACTTTGGAAAACGGGAGTTTTTACAACTCTTTGAACATCTGGATACTTGGATTAAAAACTGCCTTTAATGTGAGTTTGCTGAGTGGCCTTACCTGAGAGGAAGAGAGCACAGTCAACCTCAAGTCCAAAGGAGGCCCAAGTGAGGGTCCCCAGTCAGATGTAGGTTTATCCACACATGGTTCATCCAACCAAGCTCAGAGGTCAAGGTTGAATCCAGGTTTTGTCAACTTCAACAAAAAAATTTTTGATCCATTTTTTATCTTTATTGGGTACCACCAACTTAGGGACAGAACCTTGAAAAAGCTTGTATAAAATGGAGTTCATTCCTTGTATCCTGGTGTTTTCCTCTCTTACATATTCATAGTCTACATTGTAGGGTTCAATGAACATGGATTTTTACATCAAAACTTCAAGAACCTGATCAGGTGCCTTTCCTACCTTGCTCATTCCAGGCCTAAAACACACATTTTCCTTCCTAGGTGCTATTGTTTGGACATGGCTTACTTGTGTCCCCAGAGGTTCATGTGTTAAAGGCTTGGTCTCTAGAGTGGTGCTACTGGGAGGTGGTGGAACCTTAATCAGGGGCCACATGGAAGATCCTTAGGTCATTGTTGGCATGAGGTAGTTCTCATGCCATCCTTGGTAGGTAGTTCTCATGTGACCCCTTGTGTTCTCCAGAGATGTTTGTTATAAAAGGAGCACGCTCGGCCTCCTGTCCTTTCTCTGCTCCTGGTTCAAGATGCAAGCTCTTGTTTTCTCTGGCAGGCATGCCTGCCATTGCTATCAGTGCCATAAGGTGATGCAGCCAAGGAGTGGCCCTCACCACAGAGCCTGAACTATTGCTCTTAGATTATGGACCTTCAAAACAGAAAGCTAAATAAATGTCTTCATCACAAGTAGCCTATGTCTGGTATTTTATTATATTGACAAAAACCTGACTGGATGCACTGGGTGTCTGCCAAAGGCGAGCCTCCTTCCAGTCATGCTCTCAGCTTGGTCCTCAGTGGCACAGTGGTCCAGGACACCTGGGGAAAGCTGGACCTGCATTTCTTCGGCAGGTTAGTCTCACTCAGACCTCACTCAGTAGAGTTCAGATGACACCCCCATTTGCCCACCCATGCTTGAACTACCCCACAGCCCAGCGATGCCACTTGAAAATTCATACTTTTGAAGGGCCTGGTGTTCTTGCCAACCCCAGAGTTTTCTGTCTTTTGCTACCATCCGATTACGGATGAAGATGTTTGAGATGGGTGGCCCTCCTTCAGTCTCAAAGAACCATCAGGTTATCCACTTTTTTCCTCGTGTTTCCTTCAGGGCTCTCCACACAGGTCAGGACATCACCCCTCACTCACACTAGAACAGATTCTTAATATCTTCCACGTGAAATGTCATTGTCACCATCTTGAGTCCTGCAGGTGCTTATGACACCTAAGGACATCCATTGAGTTTGATTCCTTCCTTCTTTCCCTCTCTCAGTCTCTCCTCTTCCTTTTTTGTTCAATGTGTTTTATGTTCTAAAAAATGTTAAATGCCTTTTCCATTAATTTTTTAACTCAACAAAAATCTTAACCTTAGCTCCATATTTCTTTCAGGCTTCTTGTCTTTTTTTCTTTTGGTACTGGAGATTGAACTCAGGGGCACTTAACCACTGAGCCCCATTCCCAGCCCTTTTAAAAATATTCTTATTTAGAGACAGGGTCTCACTAAGTTGCTTAGTGCCTCACTAAGTTACTGAGTCTGGCTTTGAACTCTCCATCCTCCTGCCTCAGCCTCCTGAGCTGCTGGGATTACAGGTGTGAGCCACAGCACCGGCTGCTTCTTTGTCTTTTGTTTGTGTTGTGTAAAAAATAAAACATTAACACCTAAAGTGAAACTCTCATTTCTGTCCCTTGTCTTATCCCACTTCTCTCTAGAGTAACTGGAACTCGTTGTCTACCCTTTCTGTCCACATTGTCATATTTTTATAGTCTTCACATGCACTATGGTTTGGATGTGTTCTCTCCAAAATGCAGGTGCTGCCTAAGTGATAGTTTTAAGTGGGGCCTTTAAGAGGTGATTAGCCCATGAGGGCTCCTCCCTCACTAACAGGACCAAGGTCATTATAAAAGAGGCTTCATGCAGCCTGAGGCTCTTGTGCCCTTCTACCTCCTGCCATGTGGGCACACAATATAAAATCCAAATTCAAAATGGAGTCACTCTGGCTCAGCCCTGCATGTATCTGCTAACCTGCTCTTTGTGCTTCTGTGATTAATGCTTTGCTATGCTTGCTTCTCACTGATGGGGCCAAACCATAGGCTGCCAACCCCCCTGGCCAGTAACTTAAAGTTCCAGGAAGCAAAAGGGGACATAGGAGGTGCCATCATGGTTGAACTGTAAATAACTATAGGTTGAATATTTGCCAAATCCTGTTTTCCCAAGTCATGTAATTCACCCACCCTATAATAACCTCTGAAACTCTCATTTCGAGGTCACTCTCTGAAGAAAAGGAGAGCTGATCCCAATCGATTGGTCTGTGTACCTATTTCCTCAATAAATTTTGCTGTTTCTGCAGAGTTGTCTGGGCTACACTTCTTGGGGAGAGGTGTGAGTTGGGTGCAACAATATCCCTCCCCTCCAGGGGATGCAGCTTTTCCCAGGCCACTGAACCTATGTTGCCTAGACCTTGGACTTCCCAGCCTCCAGAACTGTGAGAAAACAAATTTCTGTATTTTATAAATTACCCAATTACAGACGTTCTGTTGTAGCAACACAAATGGACGAAGACAGCATGCATCTTTGAAGAATGTACTATTTGCTTTTCTAAACTTTGCATTATGTCATACCATTCAGTATGTCCTCACCCTCATCCATGTTTTCAAGATTTATCCATGTTGATGCATGTAGATCAAATTCAATAATTTTAATTGTTTTATGTTAACACATCAAATAAACATATTTCAATGCTTAAAATCCATTTTCTTATTGGTGGACACATGCTTATTTTTATGACCACTAGTAGTGCTGCACTGAAGACCCTGACATAAGTCTCCTGTGTACATGTTCAAGAACACCTGAAGGTATATAACTAGGTTTGAAACGATTGTGTCAAAAGGAGTACATAAATTCAACTTTCAATAGATTCTGCCAGCTGAAGCACAATTAGTTCTCATTTGTACTCTGACTTATAGGATGACTTCTTGTTTCTCCAATCTGTTTCCAAAGCTTGTAAGGTTTTAAAAAATTTTTTGACAATATGATGGGCATGAAGCATTTTTGTTGCTTTAATTATCAGTTCCCCAATTTCTGGCAAGTTGACCATCTTTTCATGTTTACTGGTTCCTTAAGCATCCTTCTCAGAGACTGGTCTGTATCTTAAGCCATTTTTTTCTACTGAGTTTTTTGTTGATTTTGTTTTTTCTTTTTCTTTATGTATTCTGGATACAAATATTTCATCCATGATAGAGATTTCTAAAAATCTTTTCTGCACTGAGCTTGCATTTTAACCTTAGTTTTGATGACTATTGTTAAGAACTTTGACAGTTCTATTCTGGTCTAGTTTATCAATTATTTCCTTTAGATAATGCTTATGAGTACTTCTCTTTTAAGGATATCAGAGTTGGAGCTTCTATTTTCTTATTGAAGTTTTAAAGTTTTACTTTTATTAATTTGGTCTTTATGGGGAATGTATAATTGTATCTGAACTAGGTAGAGGTTAAATTTTCTTTTTTCAAGACAAGTCAATTATGAAGACAAAGTGGGGGAAAGCACTTCAATTTTGAGTAAGAGTGTACTAGTTTCCACCAATCCTACCACTACAGACAATTAGAGAATCTGGAAAAATTAAAATCTGCTTCAAAAACCAGAGAGCTCCACTGTGATGGTGATGGATTATCAGGGCTAGGATCTGAGAAAAGATAGATACCCTGGGAGGATTTGGGCATTTGGGACCACTTTCCCCTGGAGGGCATTTGACAATTCTGAAGTGAGAAACCAAGAGGTTTAAAAAGCTACAGTTGTGACATTCTTGAAGGGAGAGGGATGGGTGTATAGGGCTGCCAAGTAGGAAGAGAACTCACAAGCCTCCATCAACTTGCTCTGACACCACAAAAGTCTGTATCCTGGGAGTAGGCCTGAGCCAGAGCGAGCCTCATACAGGAAGTGCCACTCAGGTACAAGTCATCTCAAGCCCCCAAATTGTATTCAAGTAGTCCTGGATTGCTAATGTCTCCAACAGCTTGGCATAAACCAAAACAAATCCACTCTGGAAGAAACTAACAAGATCCTAGACCTCAAAATTTTCTATGAAGAATATTGCACATACAATGTCCAAAACACAATAAAAAATAACCAGATCATAAGAAAACAAACAATATGGACTAAAATTAACAAAATAACAAGTAATAGAAACATACACACAAGAGCTGCAAATACTAAAACTATATCATACAGATTTTAAAACAACTAGGGCTGGGATTGTGGCTCAGTGGTAGAGCGCTTGCCTCGCATGCGTGAGGCACTGGGTTCGATCTTTAGCACCACATAAAAATAAATAAAGATATTGTGTCCATCTACAACTAAAAAAATTAAAATAAAATAAAATAACTATACTTACTATGTTCAAGGAGATGAAAGATAAGATTTCAAATTTTTAGTAATGACCTGGAAATTATACAGAGAGAAATAGAAATTCAGAAATTAAAAAATCATAATAACCCAAATTAAGAGTTCAATGGATGGTTTTGACAGCAGACTATACACAGATGAAAAGAGAATTTATGCACTGGATGATAAATCAGAAAAAAATCAAATTTAAGCATGGAGAGATAACAGGTTGAAAAAATTTAAACAGAGAGTAAGAAATAAGGAAGACAAGGAAAAAAGTCTAACATACCAGTAATTGTAGTCCTAGAAGAAGAGAGAGAATAATCACAATGAGAATATCTCAAAATTGTTGAAAACATCAAACCATCAAGTGAGGAAGCTCTAAGAACACAAATGGGAATAAGTACAAAGAAATCCACACCAAAATCCATTATAATACAACTACTAAACTAAAAGCAAAGAGAAAAAAATGGCTAGAAGTATACTTCATAATAACTTAACTTTCAAAAATAAAGATGAAATTAAACTTTTCTGTACAAAGAAAAATTTAAAAAGAATCAAACATTATTGTTGTACTGAAAGAAGTATTAAAGAGTGTTTTTCAGATCAATGGAAAATATACCCAGCGGAAACTGAGAACTGGAAAAATAAATAAAAAGCAATATACATGTGGGTAAATTAAAATGAATATTACCTGTATTAACTGTATTAATAATGTGTTGGGGATTACATTATTTATAGAATTAAAATACTAGGGCATTTTAGACAGTAAAAGGGCAAAAAGTTAAAGAATTCTATGATTCCTAAATTTTTCTGGGAAGAGATAGATATTAATTAATATTAGGATTATGTAAGTCAAATGTACATGTTGTAAACAGTAAAGGGTAAACATCTAAAAATGCTTAAAAGGGCATATAACATGCAGGCTATCTGAAGAGGAAATAGAATTACAGAAAATCATCTTTTGAATTATTAAAAGAATGTAAGAAAGAGAAACATAAAACATGCAGGAAAAATAGTATTAAGCAAGATGACAGACTCAAATCCTGATATATAAATAATGGAAAAAATATAAATGGATTAAATGCTCTAATTAAAAGATAAAAGAAGTAGTGAATTTTGAAAATACACTCATAAATGATCTACAAACGTTCCATTTAAAATGCAAAGATTATACATGCATACCCATGTTTTTAGCAACACAGATCACAAGAGTCAAACTATGGAACTAGCCTAGTGTTTGTCCTTCAATGGATAGATAGATAAAGAAAATGGTGTATATATACACAATGGAGTTTCATCTGACCATTTAAAAAGTGAAATTACGCCATTTGCAGAAAATGGATGGAACTTGAGAACATTATGTTAAGTGAAATAAGCTAAACTCAGAAAGTCAAAGATTGTATGTTTTCTCTCATATGCAGAAGCTAAAGAGGAAAAAGAAAAAGAAAGGTAAGAAGGTCAGGGAGAAAAGTGAAAAGGAGAGGGTGAGGGAGGTGGGAAGATCTTATGAAAATCAAAGGGAGATCCATTAGGTAGAGGAAAGGGACCAGGGGGAGGGAGGTGAAGAGGAAAAGGGGAAACACCAGGAATGATACTGGACAAATTATACTGTCATATTGTTCACAAGTATAAATATATAATGATGAATTTCACCATTAATGCACAGAATATGGGAAAAAGAAAAATAAATAAATAAACAAAACATCAGGATACTTAAAAGGTGGAAGGATAGGAAAAAGATAAAATCCTACAAACACTAACTAAAAGAAAGCTGTGTGGTTATAATGACATTACTAGATCACAAATGTATTTAAGGCAAAAAGCATTACCACAAACACATAGGAAAAATTCATGATGATACATGATTCAACTAATGGGGAAGAGAAATCCATTCTAAATGTGCATGAAACTATTAATACTGATTCAAAAATATATAAAACAAAGTTCAAAGGAATTCTAGAGAGAAGTAGATAAATAGGCAATCATGGTAGATTTTAACATACTTCTCAATATCAGAATAAGCAGACAAAAATAACCAGAAAGTATATAGATCTGAATGTAATGACAAACTTGACTTGATCAAAGTATGTAGACTACTGCTTTTAGTCACTGAAGAAAATGTTTAAGGCAAATTTTAACAGATGTCAAATGAAATCATAAATGATGTTTTCTGATGTCATAAGACATCTAGACAATTCTTAATAACCCAAGTCATAGAAGAAACGACAAATAAAATAGAAAATATTTTGATTAATGAAAAGACAATGTTTATCCACATCAGGGTAGTGGAGTATCCCTAAAATCATGTTTTAGAGGAATTCTTGCTTTAAATGCATATATTAGAGGAGATCCCAAATCAACAAACTAAGCACCCACCTCAAGAAGTTAGGAAAAAATTAAACCAAAAGAAAGTTAAGGGAAATAAAAAATAAAGAGGAGAGTAGAAATGAAATATAGAACCAGCATTAAATAAAGAGAATCAGCTGTGTGCGGTGGCACATGCCTGTAAAATCCAGCACTTTGGGAGGCTGAGACAGGAGAATCACGAGTTCAAAGCCAGCCTCAGCAAGGTGAGGCTCTAAGCAACTCAGTGAGACCCTGTCTCTACATAAAACATAAAATAGGGCTGGGGATGTGGCTCAGTGGTTGAGTACCCCTGAGTTCAATTCTGAGTACCAAAATTAAAAAAAAAGAGAGAGAGAGAGAATTAATAAAGGCAAAATTTTTTTTGGAAAGACTAATAAAATGGATAAATTCACAAGATAAAAAGGAAATGTATAAATAACTACCAGCAGGAATGAACAAGTGGGTGTCACTGTAGATCTTACAGATATTATAGAGGATAGTAACATATGTGAATAATTAAATTTTTTAAAATGACAATTTTCTAGTCAATTTCTAGCTTACTTTTACTATGTGCAGAAAAGACTATATGAAATAAAAACTTAGGATTCCATAGATAATCAATTTTTAAAATATTGTAAATATGCTTGAAAAGAATGTTTATTCTTCAGTTGTTGGATACAGGTTTTAAAATAAGGCAATTAAGCTGAGCAAGGTGACCCGTGCCTGTAATCCTAGCTATATCCTGAGTTCTTATCTTCACTTGATTTGTTTGTTTGTTTTGGTGCTTTCTACTTTCTCACCACTTCATTAATTCATGTAATGATTTATGTAAAAAAAAAAAACTTTTCTTCTGGAACTTCTAGTGGTTTCCAGTGGGAACGTTTGCCAGTGTATGACATCCATTGAGCTGCCAATAATGAAAGTCCCCCAGAGCGATGTTTCTGAAACACCAAAGAGATCATTTCACTTTACTCTTTAAACATCTTCAGTGGCTCCCCCATTGCTTTCAGAATCACATGGAAACTCCTTAGCCTGATGCTCAGATTATTTTCTGATCTGGTTCTGCCCACTCCTCCAGCCTCATTGAAAGGGCCATCATGAGCTACGCTCCACCCACACAGCATTCTCACTTCCTTGTCTTTGGTAATCTCCACTCCACCCCAACTTCAAGGCTGTTTAGGCACAGCTTCTCATCCACAGCTTAGTCTGGGCTCGTGCTCTTATAGTCTGCTCACAAGCATTGCAAAGCTCCTGCACTGTCAATCATCTCTTCACTAGATCAGTCCCTATAAAAAGTGTGGAATATCATTTCCTAGAGTAAGCTATGGCTCATAATAGATATTCAACAAGTGTTTTTAAATGAATGAAAAAAAAAGAATGGAAAAATCATTATTGCTATGAGTCACAGATTATTGAGCATTAGAATGAACTATGAATTCATAAAGGATAGGAGATTTAAGCATGAAAATTCATAACACAGTAGCTCTCCCTTATCCACAATTTGATTTTCTAAGGTTCCATTTATTTCCAGTCAACTGTGGTCTAAAAATATTACATTAAAAAATTCCAGAAATAAACAATTCATAAGTTTTAAATTGTACAACATTCTGAGCAGTGTCTTGCTCTGTCTTGTCTTCCATTGTCTTACTTCATCTTGTCTGGAACATGAATCATCCCTTTATCCAATGTATCCATACTGTATATGCTACCCCCTTATTAGTCACTTACTAGCCATCTTTGTTATCAGATCAACTGTACTGGTATCATAGTGTGTGTGTTCAAATAACCTTTATTTTACTTAATAATAACCCCAAACAGCATGAATAGAGATTCTGGAAACTTTATTATATTTTATTATTAGCTATTGTTATTACTGTGCCTAATTTATAAATTAAACCTTATTATAAGTATGTACATATAGTTTTTTTAAAGCATGGTATATATAAGAGTTCAGTACTATTCACAGTTTCAGGCATCCACTGGGGGTCTTGGAATGCATCCTTTGCAGATAACAGAGATCAGGGAATACTGTATTTGAGCTTAGAAAAGATTTAGGTAACCTTAATCTGATACAAATTTCCAAAAATTTTTGATTTCTTAATATTTCTCATAAGCTGTATATTCTGAATCTTTTCTGCAGAAAACCCTCAGGCAATTCAATTGAAGAAGCATTGTCTTCACAGGCTTGCATCTTCCTTACAAAATTCTGAGCAGCATAGGTTGTCCATTTCTAAAATGCATTTTGAAAAACCTGTGAGATCAGGTCTCCCCAAGTAGAGCAAAATGAAACAAGAATTGATGTTAAGGTATAGGGTGGGATTGGGACAAGCAGGAGTAGTTTTGATTCTTCTTTATGGATATGGTTATGAATTAGCACTGGTGTTGATCTGAAGATACTCTAGTTCACAGCATTAATCTGTACTTACGTGCGCTTTCAGAGCTGTTTTTGTTCTTTCTTCCCCTTTACAGCAGTTTACCAGCAGTATTGTCATCCTCTACCATAACCAAAAAACTTCCATTTGAAATATGAATTCAAGAAACACAGACACTCCAAGTGGGCTCAAAAAAATCATATGCAAAAACCATTAATTTTCACTTTTATTGTTCCAGCTGTTATACTGTTAATTGATACAACCTATTTATTCATAAATAAATGTATTCATAGTAAAAATATGGATAATCAAACCTGATGTAACTGTCTGTCTAAAGATTAAAATTCTTTTGACCTTAGAAAATTCTTAAATGCAATTATTATTCAGTGGCTAGAAAAGAATCTTTCTTAATTTACAGTACTTTCTGTGATTTGATGAAGATAAGATTTCTCACCTTGGTAACTTGGGTAAATTACTGTTTTGTAGTATCAAGCTGAAGAGTTAATTAATTAATGATACATGGTGTCATTCAATTATGCCAATACACATATATCTAGTGGTCACTATGATACTCCTCCAAAAAAGTTCTACTCATTTAATGGCATTTAAATTTTTATATATTGAAATGTATAGTTTTTATATTGTTACTCATGAAAAAACAATAGCAAACAAAGGAGGTTTCACATTAACAAATGATCGTGATAAAATGATGTGATCAAAGTTAAGTGATGCTAAATCAGATCTACCCATTCTATATGACAGTCTTCTTGAGACAGCTAGTGGTTGGACCCCTTCCAGTAGCCAAAGTTATCTTTAAAATGGGGGCTGCTTTAAAATAGGTCTACTGAGGCCCAGTCAAAATCTCATGTTAAGCCGGGCATGGTGGAGCACACCTGTAATTCCAGTGGCTCTGGAGGCTCGGGCAGGAGGATTGCAAGTTCAAAACCAGCCTTAGCAACTTAGCAAGGCCCTGAGCAACTTAGCAAGACCCTATCTCTAAATAAGATATAGAAAAGGGTTGGGGATGTGGCTTAGTGGTTAAGCAACCCTGGATTCAATCCCTAGTACCAATAAAAAATAAATAAATAGAACCTCCTGTTACCCTAGGCATAACCCAAGAAGGCAAAGATGAGACAACAGTTCCCAGAAGCTCTCCTAAGGTGCAGAGAGAGGCTGAGCAAGGCACATGTGCTAGGCTGTCACCCTGGATCCTACAACAATAAAACTCTACTACTTCTGCATTCCCACTGGAATCCTAGTGTGAGTCTTGTTTTCTCGCTTGAATATCTAGGAACTAATGACTCTCTCAACATGTTGCAAACTTAAATTTTATTAGTGATTTTGGCATAACTGGCCAATTTGTAGCCTTGAACATGATGTGTAATCTCTGAGTCATAGTTCTCTCTACTAGAAATTCAAAACCAGCCCATTGGCTTCACAGAGTTGTCATCAGAAGCTTTGTGACAAGCCTATGTACATTGCAATTTCCCTCCGGCATAGCAAATCTTGAGGATAGGGACTTCCACAGTCCTCGGCACCTAGTGAAGACTGATAATTTTAGTTAATCATTTCTGCATAACAAGTTACTCCAAAATTTAGGTGCTTCAATCAACATAGATGTCTTATCTCAACCTGGTTCTGAGGCTTAGCAATCTGGAGCCTTCAGTTGGGTAGTTCTAGCTCGAGGTTTCCTGAGGTTGCAATCAAGCTATTGCCTGGGGCTTTGGTTAGCCGAAGGCTTGACTGGGGGCAGAGAGTCCACTTCCAAGCTCACTCACATGCTATTGTTAGGCCTGTTTTTCACTGACTATTGGCTGGAGGCTTCCATTCCTCCATGAATAGTCCTCTCCTCAGGATGGCCACTGACATGGCAACCAGCTTCCCTTGGAAAAAGCAAGGAGGAAAGCAAGAGGGAGCCCCTAAGGTGGATCCCACAGCACAGTCTCTTTTATGACTTAACACTGAACATAACACACCACCACTTCTTCTGCAAGTCATACACACTAATCCTGGTACAATGTGGGAGGATATTTCACAAGGATCTGAATACTGGGAGGTGAGGATTATTGGGCCCATCATGGAGCTGGAGATAGCATGAAGTGGATAAACACATACTTTAGGAAACTTGTGTGTCCTATGTATTTGGTTCCCAAGAGGAAATTTCCTCTCTAAATCACTCTAGGCCCTTAACCTACTTGTCTCAGCTGAGTAGGATAATTAGAGGGTTGATCTCAGTCATCGGTCTATATTTCTTAACTGGTTGGAGGTAATCTGTCCACATTTATGAGTAAGAAATACTCTCTTCCTCTGGAGTAATTCACAGCAGGAATCCTGGTTAAGTGAGTCTACTTTAGAAACTCAAACTTTTTTTCAGATGACAGTTTCAAGGTCTAAACTGGCTGCAGGGAGTCAGAGAAGCCACTTGGCCTTGATATCTGGCCAGAATTTTTTCATTTTTTTTGGTGGGGGGTACCGGGCATTGAACTCAGGAGCACTCAACCATTGAGCCACATCCACAGCCCTTTTTTGTATTTTATTTAGAGACAAGGTCTCACTAAGTTGTTTAGCACCTCGTTTTTTCTGAGCCTGGCTTTGAACTCAAATCCTCCTGTCTCAGCCTCCTGAACCACTCAGATTACAGATGTGCACCACTGTACCTGGCCCAGAATTTTTAATATACCATCATTGCAATGGATGGTGATGATACTCTACCTCTATCTATCTGATTTTCACTTCTCTCCTTAGTTGGATCCAAACTCAGGCAGGGAACAAGGGCATCCTTTGTAAGCACTCAGAGCCCTAGAGAAGTAATGCCAAAACAGAGTAAGAAAACTTCATCTAGGGGCTGGGGTTATGGCGCAGTGGTAGCGTGCTCGCCTAGCACGTGTGAGACACTGGGTTCGATCCTCAGCACCACATAAAAATAAAATAAAGATAGTCTGTCCACCTACAACTAAAAAAAAATAAATACTATAAAAAAAAAGAAAAAAGAAAACCTCATCTAATAGCACTGAGACATTTTATATAATTACAGTTTAATAGACTCACTCATCAGTTTAGGAATTTTATTCATTGATTATCCTCCCTGATATGGGGGAATTTTCAAGTATATTAATTGGGTTACTTTTTCACCCTGGAAATTTAAATCCTTAAAAATGTTTATCTTCATAGGGTGCTTACTCCCTATAGAAAGCAAAACTGGAAATCCAGCAACGGCATTGTAATGCAGGTAGATTTTTAGTTATTTGTACTCAATAACTAAGGAATAATCAAGGCCGCTACAGGATTGTTATTCTGAAACAGTCACCTCTTTTATACCACTGGACTTCAGCTGAACTTACTTTTATGATCTAACTCTTATGAAAATCTTCCCACTTAACCTGTCTGGGGTAGAGCTGTTCGGTCATAACATTTGTTATGTTTTAACTAATAGTTTTTGGATATATCAGTTGGCTGGGTCTCCTGGAAATCTTGATTGACATTTACTTCTTGAGAGACTGAGAGAAAATTACACAAAGGATTGTCTAACTGACTGGGCTATTCTCACTGACACAAGTGGGAAATTCCTTGGAAAACACATGACATCCTTTGTTCCTAGCCTGTTCTGGATTCTGTAGATTGTCCGACCTGCAGAGTGAGCCTTTCTGTTTGTCTCTGAGCCCTTGAAGTTGAACTTAATGTAATTCTGGCTGAGCAAAGTTGGATCCAGGCACCCAGAGAGGTGCAGAGGAAGGAAGTCGCTTAGAACACTTAAATGCTAAAAGCACAGCCTGAAGAAAAGGCTTTCAATTGTAACAGTGGAATATATAATAATACTGGTTTAAACAAAAAAGAAAGAAGCAGCAAGTCATGCTCCCTGCAAAGAAAGCATGAAAAATGACAACAAGCTGCAGCCTTTAGGAATTAAGTATATGTTTGTTTATGAAAATTGGGGATGAGACAGAGGCAAGCCTCTAACATTCCCATTCACACCAAACATTTTTTTACTACACCAATATAAGAAAAAGAACAAGGATCAGTAAAGAAAAAGAGTTGGAGGGGTCATGGATTAGATTCACCCTGGAAGAGCAGAATTCGTGGCTTAATGTTGCTGGTTAGGAAATATGTTCCCCTTGCTTGAAAGTATTTATATTCAAAACAATTTCTGTATTGGATTTATCTATAAGCCCAGGCAGAGGTGAGGGTGCATATAAATTAGAGACAAAGAGTCCTGCCATAAGCCATAGCATAACCCAAGGCAAAGCAGAGGATCCACTAGCAATAAGACAGCGCCATGCAGCCGGGCAAGAGCACAACCCAGGGCAAACATCCTCACAGCAACTCACAGAAGCTCTAATTTGGAGGCACAATGTATGGGGCAGTTTATTCTGTGCAGTTATGTCATTGCATATATAGTGTCTGTAGTTCTCTGTAATTGCTATACAGTCTTGTAGTGTAAAGAAAATAGCCAGCAGGGTTCAGTGGCGCACTCCTGAAATCCTAGCACTTTCGGAGGCTGAGACGGGAGAATCACGAGTTCAAAGCCAGCCTCAGCAATGGCGAGGCGCTAAGCAACTCAGTGAGACCCTGTCTCTACATGAAACACAAAATAGGGCTGGGGATGTGGTTCAGTGCTTGAGTACCCCTGAGTTCAATCGCTGGTACCAAAAAAAGAAAATAACAATTTCAACTTCGGGGCATTTGCCTACCCCGATATAAAGATGAACTTCTACCAACCATGTTTGTACAATGTGTACAATTGCTAGGTGCTGGATAGGGAGGGATGGAAAGCCCCATCCTGCTCATCATGCCTTGGTCTTTCCATGACCAGTCCCCAGCCTGAAACTATCTAGAGGGCCAGAACCACCCACCCAGCATCATATTCGCATATAAAAGCATTTCCATGGGTTTTAGGAGCTATATGTCAGAACAACAAAAATAAGACTAACTATATCCAAGAATACATTTTTATTACATATCACAATATTGCAGGGGAACTACTATCACCTGGACTCTCTGTTTGAATAACAGGACATGAACCTGGAAGCTGGGATGTGCCTATCACTACCTCAGAGGCAGGTGAACGAATGAAGCTGACTTCCCAGGAGAAGCAGAGGCAGGGGAAATGGGGAGAAGAAAAGAACATAAGTATGAAGTGTTCCGGTATATCCTAGCTCTGGTGCTTTATGAGCCCTGAAACCCTGCTGCATGGCCTATATGGACCATGCTAAATGATCTTGTATCTGAACAAATGGATGTAGTTTTCCCTGATTTCTTATGTTAGTTTGAATTAATCTATGTTTTTGCTACTAAGAGTCTTAACCAAGATAGGCTTTAAAACTTCATATAATTTAGGGCTGGGGATATAGCTCAGTTGCTAGAGTGCTTGCTTTTCATGCACAAGGCCCTGTGTTCAATCCTCAGCACCAAAAAAAAAAAAAACAAAAAAACAAAAAAAACCCCACTTTTTAATAACTTAATACACCTTATATTCCTCTTATCTAACTTCAAACCACATTGTTCACCCTCTCCACCCTCCTCCTCCACAAGTCCAGAGTGGACTAAAAGAAAGAAAAATGTAGTACTAATATAGAAGTGGGTCTTGAAGTTACATAAGATAATTTCTAATATAAGAGAAAATAATTATGACATCATTTCCTGTTAGCTATATTCCCAGCTTTAGAGTACAAAGTAAGTACTAAATCATTTCTTTTTTTGGTACCAGAGATTGAACTCAGGGCCACTCAACCACCGAGCCACATCCCCAGACCTTTTTTGTATTTTATTTAGAGACAGGGTCTCACTGAGTTGCTTAGAATCTCGCTTTTGCTGAGACTGGCTTTGAACTCATGATCCTCCCGCCTCAGCCTCCCCAGCCTCTGGGATTAAAAGCGTGCACCATCACACCCAGCTAAATAAATTTTTTTACTGAATTTAACTGTACTGACTGGATTTTAATGTCTCACACTAAGGCCCAACACTGAGCATCATACTTAATGGTATAATGTTAGAAGCATTCTCAGTGAATGAGGAGTGAGAGAAAGATAAATGTTATCCCTGTTATTATCTAATGCTGTCCCAGAAATACTAGTCAGTACACTAAGCAAGAAGAAGATACAATATCAAATGCTATATAAAGTTTCAGAAAGATGAAGTAGATGTATTTTTCCTCATTACTCCATCTAACTATACTCTGCCTTTGGTATCTATAGGCTTCACAACCAACCACAGATTGGAAATATTCAGGGGAAAAACTTTTACCGAAAATGTATAAACTTCGTATTGCCATTATTCCCTAAACAATGTAGTTTAACAACTGTTTACATATTATTTGCATTGCATTAGGTGTTGAAAGCAATACAGAGATGTTTACAATATACAAGAGAATGTGCATGGATTATATGTAAATACTATATCATTATATGTAAGGAACTTGAGCATCCAGATTTGTTATCCACAGGGGTTCCTGGAATCAATTCTCCATGGCTACTGAGGGACAATGGTACAACTAGAAACCCTTGACATTATATACAAAATGAAAATAAGAAGACTGAATGGAGGAGAGAAATAAAGTAGACTATCTAAGGATCTGAGGGCCCAAGGAATGACATAGTAGCAACGCTCTGGATTTTATTTTACCTTAAATAGTCCAGACTTGTAGTTCAAAAAGCTGCAATCTGGAAACACCAAAATGCATAGACAAAACAAAACAAAAATCCCACCAAAAATATGCTTTTGCTAGCTAAAGAACCAGGAAAGAGGCAGGCCAGCAAGACAGAAAAATGTTTAGGCAATAACTACTCTATTCCAGCCAAATAGCACAGAAAACTGGATCTCATATGGCCAGCAAAGGTTGGGGGAGAACCTACACTTTCACCCTCATCAGGCTGTAACGAAGTGCCCCCAACCCTCTGCCAAGGTGGTGTTAGAGAAGCCTAAGAAGGAAGGTCTAGGGATGCCATCTCCATCTGGCTGTAATGAGGCACTGCTTACTCTCCCCACTGAAGTAGTGCCAGAGGATACCTAAAGAAGAGTAAAGAGTATCACCACTGTCCAGCAGCAATGAGGCCACCCAATTCTATCCCTGTGATGTTGGTGGAGTCCATATGGAGAGTAAAAATGAGACATTCTTATTTTTCCCAGTAGCGGGTATCAGCAGAGCCCAGGGAGCTGGAATTACTGCTCCCAACCAGCAGTAATGAGGTTGTGTCAACAGAGGCATGTAAAAACCTGGACTTCAACCAACATCCAAAAGTAATAAGCCTAAAGCAGCATCCCTTTCACCTACTGGAGTGGTGTCAAAAGGGACCTCTAAAATATAGGATTTAAATAAGATCTTGATTCTTATAACACAATATTCAAAATATGCAGGTTTCCATCAAAAATCACTCTTACCAAGTATTGGGAAAATCTCAACTCAAATGATGCCAATAATAATCAATCAATGTCAAAAACAAAATGGCAAATATTAGAACTATCTGATAGATACTTTGAAGCAGCAATCACAAACTGTTTCAACAGGTAATTAGGAACAAGTTTGAAATGAATGGAAAAATAGAAAACTTTAGTAAATAAATAGAAGACATATAATAGAGGCAAATGGAAATTCAGAACTAAAAAATATATAACAATTGAAGAAAAAATAACTCAATAAATGGGCTCAATCTGGAGGGTACAGAGGAAACAATCAGTAAAGTTGAAATTAGAATAATAGACATCAACCAACCTGAACCAAAGAAAAAAACATATTTTAAAAAAGAACAGAGTCTGAGGAATATGTGAGACTCTAATAAAGGTTCTAACAATCATGTCATCAGACTGTCAAAAAGAGAAAAGAAAGGGGGTGAGGCCAAAAAGTATTCAAAAATGATTATAGCTAAAAATTCTCACAATTGGGCAAATGACATAAGCTCATAGATTCAAGAAACTAAACAAACTCCAAGTAGAATAAACTCAAAGAAATCTACACCAAGGTACAGCATAATCAAACTTATGAAAGCTAAAGGCAAAGAATATATCTTCAAGGCAGTGAGAGAGAAATAATACCTTGCCGCTATGGGAAGAACAATTTGAATAACTGCAGATTCCCCATCAGAAACCATGAAAGTCAGAAGGAAATGGTACAACTTTTAAGCCCTAAAAGAAAAATACTCAATTCACAATTCTAATTCAAGTGAAAATATCTTTTAGGAATGAAGAAGAAATCAGGACATTTTCAAATAAAGAAGAAAAAAAAACAGAATTTTTGCCAGCAGGCTACTCTAAAAGAATGGAAAATGGGAATTCTCTATGCATAGTGAAATGATATAAGAATGAATCTTGGAATATCAGGAATGAAGGATGATAGAGTAAATTCATGGCTAAATACAATTCATTTTACTTTACCTCTTGTGTTTTCTAAATTTTGTTTGATAGTCAAAGAACATTATAAGAAATGTTATAAAAAATGTTTGAAATTGGGCTGGGGTTATGGCACAGTGGTAGCATGCTTGCCTAGCACACATGAGGCACTGGGTTCGATCCTCAGCACCACATAAAAATAAAATAAAGACATTCTGTCCACCTACAACTAAAAAATAAATATTTTTAAAAAATGTTTGAAATTATAAGAATTTATAACTAATGTGGTTCTAAATATACATACAGGAAATACTTTAGACAATTAGAAATGGGGAAGAGTAAAGGGCATAAAGAGAGGTAATATTTCTATACTTCACTTGAATGGTAAAAGGTCAACACCAGTAGACTATAAATTCTGTCTACATAATGTAATACATAGAGCAACTCCCATGAAAGTTGAACAAAGAGATCCAATTTTAAAACACCATAGACAAATCAGAATGGGAAGTCTAAAATGGTCTATAGAAAGGAAAAAGAAAATAGAGAACTAAAATACAAAAATTAAAATAGTAGACTCAAGTCCTAATGTATCAATAATTATAATTAACATTCTAAGTGCCTAAATACACCAATTAAAAGATAGACATTGGGAGACTATACTGAAAAATATGACCCAACTATATACTGTTATGAGAAACTCACTTTAAATATAATGATATCAGTCAGTTCAAAGTAAAAGGGTAGGAAAAGATACACCATGCAAACATTACTCAGAAGAAAGACAAGAATGGCTATGTTAATATTGATAAAGTATATTTATTAGTTTATTTTCTGGACTAAAAATAAAACAGGTTTATTTAGCTCACAGTGTTTGAGGAGGAAAGTCCAAGATTGGGTGGCCCCATCCATTTGGCTGGTGGTAAGGACCTTCTTGGCTAAATCACAACATGGCAGAGGAACAAAAATAGAAATAGCCAAATGTAGACAAGCATGTGGGTATCCTCACTTTATAACAACCCATTTTGGCAAGAATTAACTCACTACACAGGTCTAGCATTAAACCCTTCTAGAGCAGTGTCTCTCCTGACCTAATTACCTTGCAATAAGCCCTACCTCTTAGAGGTTCTACTACTTCAGCAATGCCACGCCGAGGACCAAGCCTCCAGCACATGAATCTCTGGGGAACACATCACATGAGAACCAGGAGGAGATTTCAAAACAAAGAAAAATTACCAGAGACAGAGAGGCACATATTGATAAAAGGTCAATCCACCAAGACATAACAATCATGACTGGGATACACCAAATTAAATAGCTGCAAAATATGTGAGGCAAAACTGATAGAACTGAACAGAAAAATACAAAAACTCATAATTATGATTGGAGACTCCCTCCCAACAATTGGTAGAAAATTGGAGATAAAATCAACAGTGATACAGGATATGGGAGAACTGAATGATATGATCAACAAATAGAATCTAAGAATTTGTAGAACACTCCGCCTAACAGAAGCAGAATACACATTCTCTTCAGGTGTCAATGGAATACATTCCAAGATAGACCATATCCTGCACTATGAAACCAAATTTAATACAATAAAAGAATTAATATCCTACAGAGTAAGTTTTCTGACTTGATCAAACTAGAACTCAATAACAAAAACATAATAAGAAAAATCTTTAAACACTTGGAAACTAAACAAACTTTCTAAACTGGTCAAAGAAGTCTAAAGAAAAATCACAATCAGGGCTGGGATTGTAGCTCAGCGGTAGAGCGCTTGCCTTGCATGCGTGAGGCCCTGGGTTCGATCCTTGGCACCACATACAAAGCAATAAAATAAAGACATTGTGTCCATCTATGACTGAAAAAAAAAATTAAAAAAAAAAAGAAAAATCACAATCAACATTTAGGAAAAAAAGAACTGTTAAACCTGATAACATGATTTTTCAAAGCAATCAGTTGCTACATAAATATGTAAAAAGGAAACATTATATTCAGTTGGAAAATATGATAGCAAAATCATCCTATTCACAGTAACAATGAACAATAAGATGTTTAAGAATATACATAAGGGCTGAGATTGTAGCTCAGTGGTAGAGCGCTTGCCTCGCATGCGTGAGGCCCTGGGTTCAATCCTTAGCACCACATAAAAAGAAATAAAATAAAGACATTGTGTCCATCTACAACTAAAAAAAAAAAAAATTAAAAAAAAAAAGAATATACCTAACAACAAAAGTGCTAGAGTTACGTGGAAAAAAAAGACACATAAAACTTCACTGAGGACAATTAAAAAAACTTAATAGAATTCATGTAGATACAGAGAAATATACTCTAAAATCAATGTGGATGACAGGAATTAATATAGCTAAAACAATCCTAAAAAAGGAGACAAAAGCAAGAGGAATCAGTCTGCTCAATTTTAAAACATTATACAGCCATAGTAATCAAGGCAGCATATTATTTTCCTTGTTCTTGGATAGATAAATTTAATATTTGAAGAAATCCATTAATCCTCAGATAAGTCTGTAAATGTAAAGCAATTCTAATACAATCTGTATGGAATTCACCTGGGAAAAGAAGCCCCCGATTCAAGCCATGAACATCATGCAAAACAAGTATAATGGTGTAAAACCTGTCATACCAGCAACAGAGAGATATTTCAAAGCCTCAATAATTAAAGTATTTCACTGATGATGAAGAATTAGAAAGAGACCAATGAAACAGACTAGAAAGTTCAGAATCAGATCCATGCATATGACAACAATCTGGTTCTTGACTGTTCCCGCAAGGGCCCTGTATTGAAGGCTGGATCTCCATCCAGCCTTAGCACTATTAGAAGGTGATGAATTCTTTAGAAGGTGCCACTATTGGAAAGGAGCAAGGTCATTAGGGGAGTGAGCCTGAAGGAGATACTGAGACCTGGATCCCTCCTCTCTCTCTCTCTCTATCTCTTTGTGCTTCCTGAATACCATGAGGGGAGCGGTTTCCTCTACCACATGGTCCCACCATGAAAACTGCCTCATCACAACCCAAAAACAGCGGGGCAGGGACCATGGACTGAAACCTCGGAAACTGTGAGACAAAATAAACCTTTCTTCCTTGTTGGTTGATTTATCTCAGATAGTTGTTACAGCAATGAAAAGCTGACTGACACAATATTTACAAATTGATCATTTATGTACATGATACCATTGTTTTATATATTTTGATGGGGTTTCTAGGATTTTTACTTTATTTTATACTTGGGAGGAGCAAGAAGGCAAACTGAGACCTCCCTTATGCCAGCAACAGATATCCCTGCTTTCAGATAACAGACTGTAGAGGGTCCAGGCAATAAAAAGGAGGCCAACTGTCCAGCTCTGCAGGAATCCAGACAAGAGCCAATAATGATTTGAAACAGCACAGCAGCAGGGCTTTGTGGAAAGTGCTCTGGGTGGCTTCTGAGGACAGAAAAGACAGAATTTGCTGATGGTTTAGATTTGGAGGTGAGAGAAAAGGAATGGATTCCAGCATGATAGAGTAACTGGAAGAAGAGCGTCATCTAGTCCTAAGATGAACAAGTCCCGAGAGAAGGTGCAGATTTCAAGATAGTGTACATTATACATCTTAATGACAATGCTGCTGCCTAGGTAGAGACTGTAGGGCATGCATATGGACGTGCACATCCGTATTTTTCACATTTTCCATAATGAATGATACTATTTTATTATCTGAAAAAAGTTACTAAAAAAAGCCATTGACTACAGTTTACTGAATTCAGAACTTCAGAATAATATTCATTTCTAGAGTTAGAAGGTTTGCCCCTGAACAGTTCAGAAGAGATTGAAAAGTGCATGTGCACTTCCCTGAGGAGACAGAGCTCAGAGTGCTAGAGAAATTCTCAGCAGAAGGAAGGGAGGGCCTGGTACTCACACCTCCCAGCACAGCTGACGGGCCCAAACTATCACTGAGGAAGGACAATACGCTTAAGCCCCATATGCTTCCTTTTTCCCTTATTTGAGCACAGAACTCAAAGGGGGAAAAGATGTTTTCTCACTCTGCTTAGGAAAGACAAAATGATGAGCCAAACACAATGCAACAAACATTCAAGAAGGGAAGTGGCTGAACCCACAAACATTTATTAAGTACTTACTACCTTCCAGGTTAGCAGACACAAATGAGAACAGAACAAGGAACTTGCAGTGCACAAGGGAGGAAAAATGCAATCGTGAATAAGAAGAATCTGTTAGTCATTTTTTTGTCCCCGTGATCAAAATACCCAACAAGAACAATTCAGAGGAGGAAAAGTTTATCTGGGGCTCATGGGTTTCACAGGTGTCAGTCTATGGTGGGCCAAGTCCATTGCTGTGGGCCCAAGATGAGGTGGAGCATCAAGGCCAAAGAGCAGAAGAAAGCTGCTCAGCTCATGGTGGGGTCAGCAAGCAGAGAGTCACAGAAAAGAGGGAAGACACTGCAGGGAAAGATGCACCCTTCTGGGGCATGCCTCCAGTGGCCCACCTACTCCAGCCATGCCTACAGTTACCACCCAGTCAGTCCTTTCAAACTGGGATGAACCAATTAGATTATAGATCTTGCAATCCTATCATTTCACCTCTGAACATCCCTGCATTAACACAGCAGCTTTTGGGGGACACCCCACATCCAAACCATAACAAAGAGAAAAGGAGAAGAATGAACATTTATTAGTAACTGCTCAGCTGTCACTTATTTCTACGCTATGAGGGATCTGAGTTTGCATAAAAGTGGTTTATACTCCAACACAAATGCCTAGACACAAGTCAGATCCAAGATATTTGACAAGCATAGCCACAAACTGGTCCAAACATCCTAACCAACCACCAGGCCTGCCCAGGCAGGTGCTGGGGAAACCTACTGAGAGATGAGCTCACACTTGGCCCTAAAGAATAACCAGAAGTGTTTTACATGTCTCACTAGCCTTCTTGGATTCTATTTTACAGAAGCTCAAGCTCCTTTTCTTAAAAAAATTAATTTCATTTTTTTGATTGACACACAATATTTGTACATTTTTGTACTATACAATGTAATGCTTTGATGCTATGGAGGAGGGGCATGAAGGGGAAGGACTGGATCCTGTGGGAAGGGGACAGAGCACAAACAGAAGAACATGGATTGCCCTTCTGGGGAGTGACTGTGTCAGCAGGTGCTACAAACAGCAGGGACAGCGAGGTCTCAGAGGAAGACACCAACTTGATGGACTCCAAAAGGCCAGGCCTGGGCCCCAGTCTCCCAGTGTTGGCTAGGATCTCAGGGCCAAGCTCAGGAAAGAAACAGCAAAGCTATTGGCCTTCAGGGAGGCAGCTGGCTTGGCCATAGGTTGTCAGCGGGGCGGTGATGAGTGAAGATGGGTCTCTTCCCCCATCGTTCAGACTCTTGTGAGACACTCCATTCTACTCCCCAGCATGGTTTGGATCAAATTTCCTCCAACCCAGTCATGTGGGAATTCAGAATCCAATTTATTTTGATTTAAAGGAAATAAAGGGAAGCTTCATTTCTTTCACACGGGGGTCTGTGGACTAAGATGAATAGCCTTCACTGAGGTTTCAGAGCCCCCTAGTCATTAATTTATGGAGCAAAACTGGACAGAGGGAGTAGAAGAGAAGATGTTCAATTGGGGCTGTGGTTTTATAGCTCTCTGAGGACAGTTTCCTTCATTATACAAATAATCTTTTCACTCCTGCTATGGGCAGCCTCTGGACTGGCTGCTGGCAACACAAACTTAACGAGGACACAGGCTCTGCCATTAGGGACATCAGTCTGAAGGAAGAGGCAGATGTGCCCAGAAATGATTTCTGAATTCTGTGTAGGTTAAAGAAAAACAATCCAGAAGTTGAGTTTGTCACTTTCATCTGAGGAGATCTTTCCCACTTGGTCAGTGGATGGTAACAAGTCACTGCCACCTCGAAGCAGGTACAAAATTTTAGAGTTTCAAGGACAAACAGGCACATGGGTATGCCTGGATAATTCAGTCCAATTCAGTGATAGTTGCAGCATTTTATATAGGGAGTTCTGTTCTCCTAGAAATCTCTATAACCAACAAATATTCTGAAATTATAGGAAAACTCCAAGGTCCCCCAGTAAACAGAGAGCCAGAACGGCGATAGATGATCAGACCCATGTCATGCACAGACTGCAAACAACAAATGAAAATGGCCTACATGGAAAAGTTATGGGCTTTAAAAACTAAGACTTTTTGGCTCAACATAGGAGATCACACAGTTATGATTTATGCTTTTTGCATAAGCCAGAGGCCCATCAAAAATTGAAATCACATCCAGGCATGATGATACATGCCTGTAATCCCAGCACTTAGGGAGACTGAGACAGGAGAATCGCGAGTTCAAAGCCAGCCTCAGCAATGGCAAGTCACTAAGCAGTCACTAAGAAACTCAGGGAGACCCTGTCTCTACATAAAACACAAAATAGGGCTGGGAATGTGGCTCAGCGGTCAAGTACTCCTGAGTTCAATCCCCAGTACCAAAAAAAAAAGGAATCACATTCAAATTGGATCAATTGTGGAAAGTTTAATAAAGAATTACTCACCAAGATGTGAGCAGGGCAAAAGGAAATCACAAAGGATGGACAGGGCTCCAGGACCAGAAAGATCAGGGGTCTTTGGCCATGACTATTATGAAAAAGTGAGGCTTCTGCCATCTCAAGCCAGAGGCCCATGGGAAGAGAAACACCTGGCAAAAACTGTGATCCTTAGTAAGGGACTCAACCACCCCTAGACAAATTCACAGGAGGAATAAATACCCTGGCCTCACTTTTTGCACCCTTTGATCTTCTGGAGCTCCCAATTGGCTGGATACAACTGGAAGACAGATGGCCAGGAAGTTGATTAATATATCCATGCAAGTCAATGTCATGGCACAAAGGTAAAGATGCAAAAGAATGAAGAGGTGATGGGAGGGATGGCAAGTTCAAGGCATCTGGCACACTGTCACTCCTCAGAACCCCAAGGAAGCAGGAGTAAAATAACAGAAAATATTCACTCCCACACTAGGATGAGAACAGAAGAAAGATCACTGATGGGTCAGAGTTCCACAGAGGTTTGGTTGAAAGGAACGGACAGGTGTGAGTTAGCTGGAGAGACAGAGGAGCAAAAGCTGCAGCTTAACACAGGTGAAGGTCTACAGCTGAGGGTAAGGAACCAATTATGAAAGGTTCTAGACTCACAACTGTCACATTGACAACCACAGATTGAGTAGTGGGGCTGAAAACAGGGAAATTAATGAAAGGATCTGTATTCACAATAGTCAACTCTGTCCTGGGTCTTGGCACCAAAAAAAAAAGTCAACTCTGCCATAGGCCTCTTCAATTCCAAATGAAAAAAGAAAATTGGCAGGTAGATATTAATTCTACCCTTGACATAGGGCATAATATCAGTCTTCAAGGTACAAGGACCTATCAAAGTCTAAGCAAGGTGAATGTAAAAGACCCAACCTAAATATTCCATAGTGAAATATCAGAGTAGCAAGAAAAGACTCCTGAAAGAAAAAAACTACTTAGAATCAATCATTAGAGATACCGTAAGCAACATTAGAAGCGAAGAGACAATGGAGTATGCCTTTCAAATTTCCAAGGGAAATTTGTTTTATACCTAAAATTCTATACCCAGCCACATTACCAATCAAGTTCAAGGCCATACTATCTTAGTACATTTTCTGTTGCCATAACAAAACTATTCTTTTATTATTTTTGCCCCATTATTTATATACATAAATAATATATACACAAATATATACTTATAATACATTATTTTTGCATGTGTGTGTGTGTTTGAACCCTGGGGCACTTTACCAATGAGCTACATAATCCCCAGTTCTTTTTAATTTTTATTTTGTGACAGGGTCTCATTAAGTTACCCAGATTGACCTTGAACTTGTAATCCTCCTGCCTCAGCCTCTGGAGTCACTGACATTATAGGCAAGTACCACCTTGCCTGGCTAAAACAAAGAAATCTTTTTTTGGCAGGGGCTGCTGAGGATTGAATCCAGGGCTTCATGAATGCTAGGCAAGAGCTATACCACTGAGCTACATCCCCAGGCCCCCAGACTAGGTAACTTACAAAGAAAAGAGATTTATTTAGCTCACAGTTCTGAAGGCCAGAAGTCAAAGACTGGGCCACTAGTGGGAGCCCGAAGCTGCTTCAGCTCGTGGTGGAATTCAGAAGGCAAGAGGGTGCCTGCAGAAGAGGTCATGTGGCAAAAGAGGAAACAAGAAAGAATAAGGAAACTGAACTTACTTTATCACAACCCGCTCTCAGCATAGCTAGTCTAGTCCTATGAGAACCAGAATTCACTCCCAAGAGGTAGCATTCATTTTTTTATAACTCCTCCCTCATGACCTAGATACCTTCCACTAGGCTTCACCACCCAACTCTGCCACATTGAAGAATTAAGCCTCAACAAGAGTTTGGGTGGGAACAAGCCATATTAAAATCATAGCACCGAATAAAGACGGTTGTCAGATTTGTAGACACTCAGAAAGTTTCCCCACTATGTACCCACTCTGAAGGAATTACTTGAAGATTTAGCCCTGATTAGGAAGGTCTAGGTGATACAGAAGAAGATGTGGAACTTGGAGGGAGGCACCAGAATGTCAGTCAGACAGCAGCCCTGAGTGGAGCAGGAAGACAGCAGCTTTCAGAAGGAAGGTCTCCCGGGTATCCAGTGGGGGGATTCCATAGGAGGGAGTTTGCCTGAGCTTTGCAATCACTGAGAATATGAAAGTTCATAGAATGTAGGACAAAAAAGAAAGGCGACTAGAAGTTCTAGGGAAAACTAACAACAGCACAATAAAGTCTTAATAAAATATTGTGAAATCAGGGCATATCTGAGCAGAAGTCAGTGGACTTGAAAAGAAAGTGAAATAAATCCTAAGTAACAGATAAAAAGAATCCTGGAAGATACTAGTGATACAAGGAAGAAAACATGTTTTTTCTTTCATCAAGAACAAAGAAAGGTAACCAGCAAAATTATGGAAATCATACAGAAAGATACGATCTAACTTTAACGTAGAAAATGTGACATGATTGTGAGCAATTATTCAAGTGTAAGAACAAATTCTTTTGGACATTCTTCTGTGAGTAGCACTGGAGAGGAATGCTTTGCTCTTAAAATCAAGAACGAGGGGCTGGGGTTATGGCGCAGTGGTAGCGTGCTCACCTAGCACGCGTGAGGCACTGGGTTTGATCCTCAGTACCACATAAAAATAAAATAAAAATATTCTGTCCACCTAAAACTAAAAAATAAATATTTAAAAAAAAATCAAGAACGAGACAAAGAATATCCAACATTGTACTAGAGGTTCCAGCCAGAGAAACGGGATGAGAAGAAAAAATACAAGTCACTCAGACTAAAAGTAAAACTACCTTTGTTCTCAGAAGATGTAATTTCATATGTACAAAATCCTCACAAATCCACTTTTTAAAATGACTACAACTAATAAACTAATTCAGCAAGTTGGCAGGATAGAAGACCAACAAGCAAAAATCAATTGCATTTTTATACACTAGCAACAAACAACTTGAAATGAATTAAGAAAGTGGTTTCATTTACAATATGGAATAAAAAAGAATAAAACACTTCAGAATAAATGTAACAATAGAATTACATTTAGGTAAGACTCAATGCAGTCCCCATTAAAATCCTAGTTGGATTTTTTTTCGAGGGGGGGGGGACAGAAATTGACATGCTGATCTAAAATTTATATAGAAAATATAGCCAGGCACGGTGGCGCACGCCTGTAATCCCAGCACTGTGGGAGGCTGAGACAGGAGAATCGCGAGTTCAAAGCCAGCCTCAGTAGTGGCGAGGCGCTAAGCAATTCAATGAGATCCTGTCTCTACATAAAACACAAAATAGGGCTGGAGATGTGGCTCAGTGATACAGAACCCCAGAGTTCAATCCTGGGTACCAAAAAAAGAAAAGAAAATACAGAGGACACAGATTAGCTAAAACAATCTGGAAAATAAAGAACAAACTGGAGGACTTACACTTTCCAATTTCAAAACTTAACTACTAAACTCCTATCATCTGGACTGTGCAGTACTGGTGTAAGGATAGGCATTTAGATCAATGGAAGAGAACTGAGAATACAATGATAAGCCTTTATATTCATGGTCCATTTATGTTCAATAAAGATAACAAAGCAATCCAATAGTGGAAAAAATAGTGTTCTCAATAAATGATGCTTGGATAACCAGATGCTTGGATAGCCACATGCAAAAAATGAGTGCGGAGCCTTACCTCACACCATACACAAAAATTAACCCAAAGTGGATAATAAATCTAAATATGCAAACAAATGTAAAACTCTTAGAATAAAAATAAGAGAAAATCTTAGATTTGTTGGGCTTCTTAGATGATGATATCAAAAGCACAAAAGATCAAAGAAAAGCCCGATTGATTGGATTTCATTACTCCCTCTAGTGGATTTAAAATATAACATTTCTTTTTCTTTTTTCTTTTTTTTTTTTTGACTCTAGTAAAAGATATTTCCATAACAATCACTCTAATCAGTGGTCTTTGTAGCAGTCACTATGGTAGATTAATTTTGCTTTTCTGTGCACTGTAACAAGAAAGGAGCATGAAGGTATTTTCTGGGGTTACAGAAATGATCTGCATCTTGAGTGTAGGGGTAGTTGTACACCTGTATCCCTTTTTTTTTTTTTTTTTGGTACCGGGGATTGAACTCAGGGGCACTCGACCCCTGAGCCACATCCCCAGCCCTATTTTGTGTTTTATGTAGAGACAGGGTCTCACTGAGTTGCTTAGCTCCTCGCCATTGCTGAGGCTGGCTTTGAACTAGCGATTCTCCTGTCTCAGCCTCCCTAAGTGCTGGGATTACAAGCGTGAGCCACCGTGCCCACCTATATCCCTTTATCAAAACAAATCCGTTTGAAGGCAAAGTCTGTGTTTCACTGTATGTAAATCTCACCTCAGTAAAATGTTCCTTTTACAAAGTGATCGCTCTGAGGAATAACAAGAGAGAGGAGAGAAAGATGGACACAATTCTGTTTTTTTCACTTCCAATCCTTAAAAATTTTTAATGCCTGGGTTTGAATTAGTTATTTTAAGTTTTGCAAAATAAAACGTGTTCCAAATGAAGCCTCTTATTATCCTTACTTCAGAAGAAATTCCTATCTGGGAGGGTATCAATTAGCATCAATGACCAGTTTCCCCTCTTCCTTTCCTCAAGTCCCTCCAGAGTAAGAACTCTGGTCCAGGGGGTCCTGGAGCAGGTTTGGAGTCAGAAGACTTGCTCTTGAAAGCTGCAAAAGAAACAAAGTTGTAATCATTTATTCTCTGTCATGGGGCCACTGTACTGAACACAGAATCTCTTTAAAAGCTTTAAAAGTCAGAATCTCAAAAGCTTCCATTTTTGAATGCTAAGGCTTATTTGCATATCAAAATTGCCTCAGGATAGTAGGCAGAATTAGAAAATTAAGGAACAACATTAGAAGGGAGAAAAAGAAGTAGGACAAGCACATCAATGTATAGAGCACTTCCCTCTGTAATGTCACCAGCAACATTCATAAATAAAGTGCAAGACTCAAAATATCATGGCTGTTGCAATTTGGGTTAGACTATTATGGCAAGTGTATTTAGTAACTTGACAAACAAATCTTTTTCATTAAAAAAAAAAATGCACATCTCTACAGCATCACTCCCTCTAGTGGACCAAAATAATCATATTATAAAGAGTTTGTCATTTGGGAAACAATGGTAAGAGAAATTCCCATAAGAATTATCACCCTGACCAGTGGTTACAGTAATGGTCACTACAGTTGAATTAGTTTTGCTTTCCTGTAAGGTTTTTTTCTACACCCTCCCTTCTAAAAAAAAAAATCATCTGAATAATTAATCACTCATAAATCAGCAAATGACATTTCAAACATTACTTACAAGTATAAAAAATTTGAAAACCATTGAAGGTAGTATTATCCTCATAAATATAAATCATAAATATTCGAAGAATTGCACACTCTCCAGCAAAGTGCAAATGAAGGTGTCATTTCACCATGTATTGCCCACATGTCACTCCAAACAGTTCTTTGAATTGGGCTGATGATGGCTTTTAATAAGTAATCATTCAAGTTTCATATCTACTTATTTTATAAAAGTAAATTTTCAAATATTATCAAATTATTCATTAGACCCTCAAATCTCAAATGCTGTTTGGAAGTCTCGGTGAACATTCTGTCATACCAAGACTACATCTCGTATTTGAGGGCATATATATAATACATACAAGTAAGAAAATGACAAGCCTGAGTTGGCTTGACTTTTGAGTGTCTCACAACTCTGTCACAGATGCCACAGTGGGAAACAGGCACCTAAAAAGGGACAAAGAGAATAACATTCCCCGTTGGGCTGATCTCTGTAGCCTAATCCAAGTGACAAGTTAATAACTACAAACAGCAAGCTATGTTATTCGATGACTTGGGACCGGCTTTACTATTCCAAATAACTGAATGGAGTTTCGCATATGTTTTTTAAATGAAGAATTTGGAATAACAACACATCTTAGCAGTGCAGGCTCTTACAGAAGTGAAATATTGATGACAAAGTTTTCTATGCCTGGGAAGTAACATTTAACAGCAGGCAAAGAGACACATTTCCCACCAAAATCTAATGCCACTGCCATCAACAACCCCACAGAGGCTCAGCTACCTAAAATGGAAATGAAAATATAATGTATGGAAATATTCTCTTAGAAACACTCCTTAAGGCTTCACATGTATTAATGTATTAGTTTGCAAACATTAAGATCAAAGCCCAAGCAACAAATACATCCTAAAAAGTTTTTCGTCAGATTTTTATTAACGATATACAAGTAGCAAGGCATAAAAAATTAATAGGCTCAAGCCTTGAAATGTCAAACTCAATGATCTGTACCCGTGCTCACCTCCTTTGCTTTTTTGTTTCAGTCTTGCTGGCTCTGGGTCTTCTTGCCTTGAGCAACTCTCCATGGTTAAAAAAGGAGAAAGAAAGGTTAACAGATGGTTTAAGAGCCCCTCATCTGTTGCAGTAAGTTAAAAAATAGCAAAGGAGGGAGAATCGGATCCAAGGTGTCAAAAACTCAAGGCCTAAATTCATAGACGTGTAATTTCAAGCCTTTAGGCTTACCAATAAACTGTTAAATATTCTGTTTTAAATAAAATCTACTGTAAGTTTTTTAAAAATCAACCCAATTGACTTATAATATGGCTAGCTCTTAAATCTGAAAATAAGTTTCTTTTCTTTTTTTAAGTCATTAGAATGCTGTTCGTGGAGTTCTTCCCCCCACATTAGCCCTCTCTACATAATTGGATGGTCCCCAATCTTTCATTTCCAGGAAGGTCAACCCATCTGATGGAGAAGCAGCCCCTGTCATGCAAAGAAAGAACTGTGCATAATGTACATTTCCCACATCCCCGATCTAAAAATATCCTGTGGTGCCAAATTTCAGTCCCCAAATCTCTTGAACAATGAAATCAATCCTTAACTGCTAACAGTTCTTTGCACAGTGTCTATCACAGAAATGTGTCAGAAAAATGAGGCAAGACTCCCTCTTTCCATGCTCTTTAGCATGTGCTGACATATGAAGGCTCCAAAGAATCATGTGCACAAAAAAATAAAAATGAAAAATATTTGACTTGAAACTCCAAAAGAAAAATTTGGCCTATTTTAATCTGTATTTATTTGCAACATATTTTAAACACATAGGATAAAGAGTGACCACACTAAAGCCAAACTACATCCACTTCATCAGAGGACAATGGCCCAGGACCACCATCAGAGGGACCTACATTTGGGCACTGACACCACATGGGATTTGTGATGAGAGTCCTCTTCACTGTTGGTAGAATGAGCTTCCTGCTGTTGGACTGGGGAGTAGTGGAGGGTCTTCCATGACTGTCAACAGTGCCTATTCCCAGTCCTGGCTGTAGTGGCTGGTCCCTCCCCATCAGGCACACAACTGTCCATGGCAGCTTTTGTCACAGAAATTGCCTGTGTACACCAGCTTTTTCTTCCTTAGATAACCGGCAGCAGATTCTCCCAGGTATAACAAGATCTACCAAACCAGTTTCTTGTCCCATCATTTTCTTCTGTCCTCCATCACCTAAGCCTCCTTGCCTTCTCCTAGTGAGGAGAATAAAAGGAAAATAGATCAGTAATCAAGAGGGCACAAATGAGGGCAGCAAATAAGAATCCCTGTAATGCCTAGTTTTATAATTAAGGAATGAGGTGAGTGCTCGTGTGGTTTCCTGAGATGGGAAAAATCGGGGGATTGTAGACAGTAACTCAAAACCTTGTTTGAGGACCCCCGAAGCTTTCTATATCATTGGAGAACTAGGAGAAGAGGCTAAGTAGGTGCCTGCATAACTCGGAGGAGAGGTCTTGACTGCAGGTTGGACAACTGGGAATCACCATATATGACGCTTCCAGAAAAGGTAAATCCATAGGGAAAGCAGTGTTTGCAGGAGCTTTGGGGAGGGAGGAGGAAGTGATAGCTGCTTAATGGGTACAAGGTTTCCCTTTCTGGGCATTGAAAATATCTTGAAAGTAGGTAGAAGTGATGGGAGCCCATCACTGTGAATACACTAAAAGCATCTAAATTGTACATTTTAAAGTGATTAATGGTTAATTTTATGCCATGTGAATTGGAACTCAATAAAACAAAAGTAAAAAGTTTCAGATAGACAGGAGGAATGGGTTCTGAGATCTATTGCACAGCAGGGTGACTATAGTCAGTAATAATGTATTGAATGCTTCAAAATAACCAAGAGTGTAAATTTCAAATGTCTCACCATGCCAGGTAAACAAGTTGGTGGATATATTAGCTTAATTTAATCATTCCACACTATACACATCTATCAGGTCATCACATTATACGCCATAAATGCATATAATTCTGATTTGTCAACCAAAAATAATATTGATAAGGAAAAAGTAAGAGAATAAAAACACCTGGGAATCATCAGCATAGAGGTGATAATTAAAGCCAAGGGAGAAAGGGGACTGTGACGAGATATCACCTGAGATGCTTAGGACACATGGAGCTCAAGGAGAGGAGAGAGACGGACAGAGAAGTTCAAGTAGGAGCAGCCAGTGAGGAGACAGAAACTCTAGGAGAGTGTACAGTCCTGGAGTTCAAGAGAGGAAACACTGGGAAGGATATCGTGAGATTCGATCAAATCTGCTGTAAGTTCAAGTCACCTGAGGACCAAGAGTTAACCACTGAATATGACAAGACAGAGGTAATCATCTAGGATCTGCTTGGGAGGAATGGCAGCAATGATATAGTCTGATTATAGTAGTTCATGGGGGAAATCTGGAGCTCTGAAAGTTGTACCTGGAATTTGTTTTAATCACGCTGGGCAAGGCATGCAGACAAAGAGTGATTGTGGGATCCCAAGATATAGGAGACATAGCATGGCCCTCAGGGCCACATGGGGAAGCACAAGGTCCATCAGGAGACAAAAGAGGAGGAAGAGGGAGCATGACTCAGAGCCTTTATTGGGGTTTGCTTTGGAAGAAATGGGTAAGGGAAGGCACATATGTGGAACAAATCTAGGATTGGATGGCTGGGACCTGGGCTGTAGGGCTGGGCTCTAGTTGTCCAGGACCTGGCTCTGGGGGAATATTGGCTTAGTGTGTGAGAATTTGATAAAGGAGATAGGTGGGGATTGGGGCTCTGGATTGGTTGGCGTGTATCAAAGGTATGCTTGCAAGGAGTTATTTGCTATTCTGGGAACTGCTTATCTCTAGGAATTACTCATCCTTGGGGTAGGTTGGGGGAGCAGTCTCTGCAGGATCAGGGCCCCAAGTGCCAGAGCATCAAGAATATAAGAAATATGAAAATATCAATGCAAAGTGAAAATGAGAAGTCTGATCAACTCTTGAGAAATTTTGCTATATAGGGGAGCAGAGAAATGTGATTGTGATGGGGGGAGATGTGGATAAGAAATATTTTTAGAAGAAATAGGGTATGATGCACTTTTATACTGCTGGGAATGAAGGAATTGAGAGGAAAACTGGTAAATGGGAGGATGGATGGACAGTCAGAGGAGCAAAGCCACTGACTGGGAGAAGAGGTGGGGTAGAGGACAGGAGGTGAGGGTCACTTCCAGCAGCAGGAGAACCAGGTGGAAACAGAGGAGGGAGGCCAGTGTGTCTGAGCTGATGGAGCCATGCTCATTTTATTGCTTCTATTTCCTTGATGAAATAAGAAGCAAGGTCATCCACTGACCCCAAGGAAGGGAAAGAATGCTGAAGATTGGAAGAGAGAAAAGAAAGCAGGAAACGGTGGTTTTGAGTGGCAGAGTGATCCAATTGCAAAAGTGGATTCGTATGGCTGAGCTGTGCTGAGGGCCTGCTTGTGGTTTATGGTCCTAAAATTCAAGTTGAGCCAAGTTCATGTGGTATTGGTTGAGAGGGAGAAGCTTTGAAATTGGGAGTATTCTAAGAAGAGGGTATAGTTCTGGACCACACACATATAGTTACATTTTTAGTTACCTAAAAAGGATCAGAAAAATTTAATTCAAAGGGGAAAAAATACTGTCTCCAGGAAGTGGAATTATGGGTACTCTTTACTAACCTCTTTATATTTGGGGGGATTTTCTTGAGATTTTGCAGAGTATGTATTTCAATATGCAAACAGATAAAAAAAAATAAAGCTATCTCAAAAATGAAAAAAAAAAAAAAAAAGGAATTCAAATCCAGCAAAATTAGGTTAGGAAAGAAAGCAACTAACCCACTTTCCTATAGAAAAACTACTGCCCTAAATGTAGATGCTTTTGTGACTCTTTATGTGGATAATAATGATAATCTTCTATAACAGGAAAATACTAATGAATCACATGAGGGGAGTGAAGAAAAGCATAATCCTAGAAAATGGATCTGAAAAACTACACAAAACAGAAAAGGATGTCTTAACAGGACACGGATGTCCTCCTCTGAGACTTTCAGGTGAAATGGTTGGGGATGATCTTCCAGCTGTTCCTGGAAGGTGGTACAAAGAGAAACAATTTCCTGCCAGATTACCCTATGAAATAAAAGAGCAAAATATGAAGGACACATTGGGATAGCCAGCGACCCTGATTCACAAACCCATGGCAGGCCTGCAGTCTGTGTCCTGCTGGTCTGCAGCCCTACTCTGTTCTGTGATGGCTAGGACAGATGGGCCCCACAGCCCTTTAGTTGTCACATGGCAGACTGAGCACATAGCTCTGATTTGGGAGGGGATGGGACTCCTTCAGCTTTCTGGGCCCTGAAGGCCAACAGGGTATGGAGTCCTGATCACCCTTGGGCGGCCACTCCAGCTGGTGGCTGGTGCTTTCGAAGGTCCTCTCTGTCAACCACAGTTGCTTCATCTAAAAAGAGAATCTTCTGGAAGCGTCAATGTTATTAGGACTCAATGTCTATAAGCTTGGTCAAATATGTCAGGAAGGACTGACCTGTGGGCTTAGGGGTAAAAAAAAAAAAAAAATGCCTGATACGTTTACACAGATACACCACACTTTAGTTTGTTTATACTGAATCTTATTCTTAAGTTCTTGTTGGAAGACACGGGGAAGGTACTTGACAGAAAGACCCTTCTTCGCCTCCTCCCACTTTAAATTTTAAGGATGATAAATTACCATGAAATTAATTCACTGTTGCTATTACACTTTTGCTGTGAGTCCTGAGCCCAGGACATTTTTATGTTAAAGTCTTTGTAGATGTAACATTTTCTATGCCTGAAATACCTCTGTGTATAATACAGATATTGGAAAAATCTATTAATATTTTGTAAAATGATATGTCTGGTATAGCATTTGGCTTTTTCAGATGTGGGGAGATGAACTCCATTCTACAAAATGTTAGGGATTTTATTGGATGGACTGCAGAACATGACAAATATACTAATCCCAGCAGATGCAGTTAGAGCTCTCCATGAAGTGTGTTTGAAAAGATCATATCTCATGTAACTAGAAATGGAAGGAGGGTCTTAAGACCTGCTCCCTGCAATAAAGGGGAAAAAATGCTTTTCTTAAGAACTTTCTTAGAACTTAGCGCCTTGCTTTGGATTTAATTAAAAAATTAAATCCATTCAACTGGCACGAAGACCATAAAGCAGGGGTACTCTTTGGGATTTTATCATAGGTTCAGTACATTCCAGAATGAATTGCTTGTTTCAGACACTTGCCAACTTTACAAGGTTGGTAAAAGTGCGGCGGAATTCTGCTTGGCCTGACCTCATTTAAGAATGGGAATACACATTCCTTTAGAGTTTGAAGCCCTGAGTTTTCATGCTTTAATCTTTCAAACTCCCATCTTCCCAGGGCACCCTCGGCTTTCATCAGTGCTTTTCTCATAGTCATGCCTCTTATAGTTTTATAATATTTTAAAAGGTAATACTAGAAGAGTTTAAGGCACTGGTATCCATTTTCCATTAAATAAAGTATCCTGATGCCGTACTGCGGACTCACCATCGTGCTAACGGTTTTAATTTTAAACCCATTTCCCCCATTCTGAGGATATTAGAACTTCACCCATGGCACTGCTACCTCATAACTTTCATTTTTAATTAAAGTTAAATTGGCAACAGAAAACACTTTGCTTCCACATTAGCTTTGTTAATAAAAAGGGAAAGTGAAAACCAGTGTACCTGTGGATAAAATCGAGTACCAAAACCCAGCTTCAGCCTTCTCTCATTCAGCTAAAAGTCTGCACACATGACAATTAAAATAAGAGAGACAGGGAAAGAAGAAAATATTTTGAAACCAATTGTTTGGGCTGATTACTGGTCTAAAAATTGGATTGGAAAAAAAATAAAAATAAAAGTTGGATTGGATATTTTTATTCAACAAAGATTTCATAATTCTAAAGACATTTTGACAACTGATACTTAGATGACTAATCCTGAGGGGCAGCAAAGATCCAGAAAGTGAAGTAGAAATAATTCTTCTCAAGAGGAAACATGATAGGTGTTGATGCACAAGAGGAAAAATTTACCATTATCAAATCTAAAGAATTAATATTGGGGGCTGGGGTTGTGGCTCAGCAGTAGAGCGCTTGCCTCGTATGTGTAAGGCACTGGGTTCGATCCTCAGCACCACATAAAAAATAAATAAAGGTATTGTGTTCATCTATAACTAAATAAAATATTTTTAAAAAAAAAGAATTAATATTGAGCTGTAAAAACAACATATAGATGTAAAGTGGTTTTATTATCGGAGTATGAACAAAAAAATCCTTTTGATTTGGTTGATGTAAAGGAACAGAAAAATCTGTTGTCTTTTTGTTGTTGTTGTTCGGTTTGGTTTGGTTTGGTTTGGTACTGGGGATTGAACTCGGGGGCACTCGACCACTGAGCCACATCTCCAGCCCTATTTTGTGTTTTATGTAGAGACAGGGTCTCACTGAGTTGCTTAGTGCCTCACCATTGCTGAGGCTGACTTTGAACTGTGATTCTCCTGTCTCAGCCTCCCAAAGTGCTGGGATAACAGGCGTGTGCCACCACGCCTGGCTGGCTGTCTGTTGTCTTTTTTTTATCAGTGATGTGTGTCTTCCTTTTTTTTTTGGTACTGGAGATTGAACTCAGGGGCGCTCGACCACTGAGCCACATCCCCAGCACTATTTTGTGCTTTATGTAGAGACAGGGTCTTAATGAGTTGCTTAGCGCCTTGCTGTTGCTGAGGCTGGGTTTGAACTCACAATTCTCCTGTCTCAGCCTCCCTAAGTGCTGGGATCACAGGCTTGAGCCACCGCGCCCAGCTTATGTGTGTCTTCTAAAATCAGATAAAATTTAAAACCAGCAAGCTGAAAGAAACCCCACCAGATTTCCAATTTATCCTTCTGAAACTCTTCATTCTTATACTTTTTAGATAGATACTCTAGTTTAAAAAAAAAAAACCCTAAGAGCTTGAAATATAATTTTTAAAAAATCATACTAAGCAATAAAAGCAAGAAAAAATAGTTGAAGCTGTCATCAAATATAATTTTATTGGGCTTTATGAAAGACTGACCTGACATGTGGGATCATCTCCTGTCTCTCTCAAGAGTTCACTAAAATTTATTTATTTATTTATTTATTGTTAGTACTGGGGAATGAACCCAGGGCACTCAACCACTGAGCCACATCCCCAGCCCTTTTTTGTATTTTATTTAGAGACAAGGTCACGCTGAGTTGCTTAGAGCCTCACTGAATTCCTGAAGCTGGCTTTGAACTCCCAATCCTCCTGCCTTAGCCTCCTGAGCCACTGCGAATACAGGTGTGAGCCACCACGCCTGGCTAAGACCATAGTAAAATTTTAAGGAACTTTGAACAAACGTGTAAGTTCATGAAGAGGAAGATAACAAAAATAATACCTGAATTAAGAAGAGATTTACCATCTGTCTGATGAATCTTAAAACAAGAATAAGGCGGGCGCGGTGGCGCATGCCTGTAATCCCTGCACTTTGGGAGGCTGAGACAGGAGAATTGCGAGTTCAAAGCCAGCCTCAGCAAGGGCGAGGCACTAAACAACTCAGTGAGACCCTATCTCTACATAAAACACAAAATAGGGCTGGGGATGTGGCTCAGTGGTCAAGTGCCCCAAGTTCAATCCCCAGTACCAAAAAAAACAAAACAAGAACAACAAAAAAGAAATACCTGTGGATGGATATGTCAAGTACCAACCAATGTATGAAAGACAATGTGCACCAAAGCATTCTGGTTTACACCAAAAGATGGAAAAAATACACTTTTCTCTCTCCACTGAATGCAGCTATAAAATGTTGATGGTATGCAAAGATCGGTTATTCGAGGACTCTGAAAAGAAAAAAATAGATGGAGTTTCTGGACTATTCAACTGTCATAAATTAAAATGCCAAACATTATGAAGCTTGACCTGAGATTATAAATTATCAGGGAATGTTTCTTTTTTTAATATTTTTTTAGTTGTAGATAGACACAGTATCTTTATTTTATTTATTTTTATGTGGTGCTGAGGATTGAACCCAGTGCCTCACACATAGAGGCAAGCGCTCTACCACTAAGCCACACTCCCAGCCTCATGGGGATTTTTCTTTTCTGACTGTGCCCAGAGCCCAACCTGAGAAAACCATGTTTCCTTACTGGCTCATCTCTTGTAACTGTCCAGATGTGTGTTGAGAGTTTTTATCATGGAAGGATGTGTTTCTAGATCAACATCCCTGGCACTTCACCTAGAGATATGGCCTTCTGAGATTTGCAGTTCTATGGGTCTGTCTTCAAAATACCCCAGCTTCTACAGGCCCAGGGCCTTGCATGTAACAGGTAAAACTCAGAACTCCAGGGGTCTGAAAATTACCACACAACCCTAGATGCCTACTTAGTTGTAAAAGGATTTCAGCATACCTAGTCTATCCTATTACTAGAAATGAAAACAATCAGTCCTTCTTTTGTCCACTTTCTGTAGCTTTCACACTACCTGATTTCAAAATGCAGATGCTCCTTGACTTCTAGTAGGATTACATCCTGATTTTAATTTTAAAATATCATATGTCAAAACTGCATTTCATACACCGAACCCATCAAGCACTGTAGCTTAGCAACACAGAGCATTGTAGTATCAGTTATTGACCATTACTGAGAATTAACTGGAAGCTATGGCTCCCGGCTGCTGCCCAGCATCACAAGACAATTTTGTACTACATAACAGTGACCTATAGAAGATTAAAATTCAAAAACAGTCCACTTTCTACAGATTACTTATCACTTTTGTATCACTTTTGTACTGTTCAAAAGTTGAGAAATGGTAAGTCAAACCATGATACGTTGAAGACTGTCCATATGCTAAAAAGCTATATTTATCAAAATAGCATGGCACTGGCATGAAAATAGACACCTAAACCAATGCAAGAGAACAGAGAACGTGGAAATAAATCTATACATTTACAGTCAATTTATTTTTTATGAAGTTTCCAAGAACACACAATGGAGAAAGGATAGTTTCTTCAATAAGTGATGCTAGAAAAGACTATGCATAATTCTTATTTTACACCATAAGCAAAAATCAACTTAAAATGAGTCAAAGTCTTAAAAACATAAGACCCCAACTAAAAATACTAGAAGAAACATTGAGTAAAAGCTTGTTGACATTAGTCTGGGTGATGGTTTCTTGGCCAAGACCCCAAAAGTATAGCCAACAAAAGCAAAAATTGATAAATGGGATTACATGAACTAAAAACTTCTGCAGAGAGTAGGAACCAATCCACAAAGTGAAGAGACAACCTATGGAATGAGAGAAAACATTTGCAAACCATGCATGTGATAAGGGGTCAACATCCAGAATATATAAAGGAACTCAAACAACTAAATAGCAATAAATCAAAACAATTAACCCAATTAAAAATCAGACAAAAAACCTGAAGAGATATTTTTCAAAGGAGGATACAAATAGCCAACAGGCATATGAAAAAGTGTTCAACATCACTAATCATTAGGCAAATGCAAATTAAAACCACAAGGAGAGCCGGGCGTGGTGGCGCATGCCTGTAATCCCTGCACTTTGGGAGGCTGAGACAGGAGAATCGCGAGTTCAAAGCCAGCCTCAGCAACAGCGAGGTGCTAAGCAACTCAGTGAGACCCTGTCTCTACATAAAACACAAAATAGGGCTGGGGATGTGGCTCAGTGGTCGAGTGCCCCTGAGTTCAATCCTGAGTACAAAAAAAAAAAAAAAAAAAAATCCACAATGAGATATGACCTCATAGCCTTTAGAATGGATATTATCCAAAAGACAAAAGGTAACCAGTGTCGGTGAGGATGTAGAGAAAAGGGAACACTTGTATACTGTTGGTGTGACTATATGTTAATATAACTACCATGGAAAATAATATGGAGGCTCCTAAAAAATGTTAAAATAAAGCCACTATATGATCTAGCAGTCCCACTACTGGGTGCACATCCCAAGGAAATGAAATCAGTATGTCAGAGAGACATCTGCATTCTCGTGTTTATTCTAACACTATTTGTGACAAGCAAGATATGGAAGCAACTCAAGTGTCTACTGATGGATGAATGGAGAAAGAAAGTATTAATACAGTGAAAGGCCATTCACCCTTTAAAAAAAAAAAGTCGTGTCATTTGCAACAGCATAGATGAACAAGAGGACATTATGATGCTCAGTGAAATAAGCCAGGCACAGAAAGATAAACACTACATGATCTCACTTATACATGGAACCTAAAAAGGTTGGATATGTCTGAAGAAGAGAGTGGAATGGTAGTTACCAGCAGGGGAAGTTGTGAGGGAATGGGACAAAGTTTCAGTAAGACAGGAGAAATAAGTTCTGGAGATCTATTGTATATCATGGTGACTACAGTTACTAATAATGTATTATATGCTTGGAATAATGTATTATATTACCTGGAGGGTAAGATCTTAAATGCTCTCGCCACACACAAAAAAATGATGACTATATTAATTAGCTGATTGTGATAATCATTTCATAGTGTATGCAGACATCAAAACAACATTGAAATACAGACAATTTCTTATTTGTCAATCATACATCAATAAAGTGGGAAACAGGCAACTGAAGCTACTTCTCTTAAAAAAATACATCTTTTTCTAAAATGGTAATTTGAACATATGTATCCACTTTTGCTCTCTCCCTAAACCTCACTAAAATTATAGTAAGGTTATTTTCTCAAAAAGTGAATAAATAAAATACATAAACCTGCAAGAAGCAGAAGACTAACAGAAGAACAAACTTTTGCAAGTTGGAAAGCAGGTACAGGAGTCACTTAACAGAGCTGGGGGTGTAAGTCAGTGGTACAGTGCTAATAATGATAATTATAAACCTTACTGATGGGGCACTTGAAAGTGCCCCCATGTAATGTCAAATCATTATAAAATGGACAGATTTTAGCATTTTGTGAGTGTCAAATCGTTTCTTACTATTGGGTATTATTTCCCCAATTTACATGACATTTCTTGAGAGGAAAATTTCTATTTTATCCAACTTTAAAATTTTTCATAGCATCAGACTCCAAATAGATTATCAATAAATACCTTCACTGGATCAGTCTGTACTTTCATGACCTTCACAAAAGCTGATCAGCTCATGTCCAATTAGCTGTCAAAAATAAAGGAAGTACATATCTTCTGCCATTTTAGGTCTTGCCACCAAAACATGTGAATGACACCAAAACATCTTGAATGACAGCAATGGCATATCAGAGACCCATCCATCTATTTACTGCAGGGTGACCTGCCTAGTTTAGCATTTAGCAATCAGACTTCTAAGTAGCAATAAACCCCATGCTGAGTAGGCAACAGATGAAAAAAAAAAAAGATGCCTTTTATGGCACATCATGATAATGGCTTTATTGCCAAAAGCCATATTAGCAGAAGATGGAAGATTCAATTTATAGAATCTCCTGAATGTCTGTATGTTCAGCAACAGCCTGTTTATGCCCAAGAAGAGATTGGTGCCTGTGGAAAATGTATCTGAAGAACAACCCACAACGTTACTCTCCGGGGCCAAGTCAGAGTCCACATTCTTTTCTTTTGCAACTCAAAGGAGGACAAATCCAACCCAATAAACGAGTGCATCCCATCCTAAACTTCAGAGCCAGCGCCAAGCACTGAGAGTTAGAACCATCTCACTCACTGTGATGATCTAAAAGTCACTTAAGACAACTCAGAGGACTGCCAGGAAAAACTTCCTTCTTTTTGAGACAACAAAAACAGATGGAAAACTGCTGAAATGGCTCAAGTATGTGGCACTTTTATAACATTTATGTGGCTCTTGAAAAAAAAAATCAGCTTTAACTGACTTTTGCTTTCCCTTGTCCTAGTTCTGTCAAAACCTCTTATGGTTTCTTTTTTCTAGGGATTGAAGTTGGAGAATAACCCATTCAGGTTGTACCTTTAATTACGACAATTCAGAAGTGATGTAATCCTTCTTCACACATTGTTGCCGAAAAAGCAAGGGAGAAAGGCAGTGAAAGGAAAAAACTTAATCTAAAACCTACTTTTTAAAATGGTATTGAATATAAAGCAAATGGAGGAATTAAATTAGCCATAAAAGTATTTTCTTTTGTGTATGTGTGTGTGGTACTAGAGATTGAACCCAGGAGTGCTCTACCACTGAGCTCCATCCCCAGCCCCTTTGTAGATTTAATTTTGTGTTGCCAAGGCTAGACTCAAACCTGCCGTCCTCCTGCCTCAGCCTCCGGAGTCTCTGGGATTATAGGTGTGCACCATCGTACCAGGCTCCTAAGTCCTTTTAACATGACATTAAAACCTCTGTAAGCTTCCTCCCTATTTGGAATGATAAGATGTTTCAGTTCATTTTGTACATTATCTGCCCAGAACCTAGAATTAGTCATTTCTCCAAGAACCTCCATTTCTTCAGCAGGAAATGGTATTTTAAGACTTGTGCTGGTTAAATTTCTGTCACTATAACCAACATCTGGAATCATCAACTTGTAAATATACAAGATTTGTTTTGATTAGTGTGGGAGGTTTCCGTCGGTCCTGTTGGTTTGGGCCTGTGGTGGGGCAGAACATGGAGCAGGAGCATGTGGATGAGCAAAGCCACTCACTTCATGGCCAGGGAACAAGAGAGAGGAAGGAACTGAGGTCTCACCATCCCTTTCAGGTGTGTCCTTGATCCAGTGACCTAGAGACCTCCCCCAGGCGCCACTTGGAATTCCACCGTCTCCCAATTGTGCCATCCAGGGGAACAGGTGACATTTAAGATCCAGACTATAACAGGGCTACATTCTGGGCACTGGAGATGCTCAACGCTAGGCCTTTTCTTCAGTCAGAACTAGAAACATATATAGACATGAACACACACCTGCTTAATATTTCTTTAAAAAGTACCGTTAACTCATGAATTTATACTGATAATTTCTCACAATAAACATCTTTTTTCATATCTTTTCTGTATTACATCTCTGCCTCCTTTCTTTCATACTGGAAACCCTAATTCTCTAAAATTCAAGAGATGATATAATTAGAATACCTCTTGATTATTCATTTTATCCCAGGTCTTATACATGCAACCGTCTAAATGATATTAATACTACCACCACCCACTTAATCAATGAGAACAGTTTTATTTTTTTGTATATTTTTCCACCTTTCTGCCATTTTTTATAGTTGGATTGTATTTACAATGTCAGAATATATAGCTGTTATATGCCATACTCTCTTTTGTCTTCATTTTAGACTAGGTTCGAGACACAACCTATACATTTAATGCCTACCATCAGCCCTAATTTTGGTGTCTGTCTAGTCTTTTGGGTTGTCTGAAGCTCTTTGTCTAGTGGGTTCATCAAGAAAATTTCATGGAAACACTATTTTCTGCAAATCAATGACAGTAATTTTCCTACTTCAAAGTCAATTTTTCTGCATAAAATACCTTTGGTTCATGTTTTCCCTTCAGTTTCTTAAACATGGTACATACTGGCATGAAGTAGTGCTGTTAAAAACAACTCTGATAATAATTGAACAAACTTTCTCCTCTAAGTCACTGGGTCAAAGGAATTACTATTTCAAGTCCAATTAATTTACCAGAATATGTCTTGGTGTTGGTCATTGTGGGTTATACATTTCAAATCAATATTCTCAGGTCTATGGTAAGCTTTTTAATATGTACCTTCAATTTTTAATTTTAGGAAAATTTTCTAAAATGATAACTTTTATTGTTTGGTCTCTGCTTTAGTTTTCTTCTTTTTTTTTTAATTTTTTTTTAGTTGTCAATGGATCTTTATTTTATTTATTTATATGTGGTGCTGAGAATTGAACCCAGTGCCTCACACATGCAAGGAAAGTGCTCTGCCACTAAGCCACAACCTTAGCCCCTTAGTTTCTTCTTCAGGGACTTTTATTACTTACATAGCTAGATCTCCTTTGCCTATCTTCAATATTCCTCACTCTTTCCACAATAGTATTATCTTTCTCTTCATTTTTTTAATGTTTTTCTACCTTCAGCTATTGTTAAGACATTCTCTATTGTTTTATGTGCTCGTATACCTTCCAGTTTAATCTTTATTTCTTTTCTTTTCTTTCTTTTTTTAGTACTGGGGATTGAACCCAGGGACACTCAACCACTGAGCCACATCCCCAGCCCTTTTATATTTTATTCAGAGATAGAGTCTCGCTGAGTTGCTTAGGGCCTCGCTAAGTTGCTGAGGCTGGCTTTGAACTCGCCGTCCTCCTGCCTAAGCCTCCCCAGCTGCGGGGATTACAGTTGTGCACCACCACACCCAGCTTAAAATTATTCTTATTAGCTTTTTTCCTCCATTCTGTCAGCTTTTCTAATCCTGATGTATTTTGTTCTTCCACATCTTTTATAATTTTCTCAGTGTCTTTTACCTTATTCTGAAATAGAAAGTTACAGTTGTGGTTTATTTTGTGGACATTTTTTGGGGGGAGGGGTATGAGTTTTCATTGTGTGAGGGATATTATTCTACTCCTTGATCTTTTTAAGAAAATAATGACTTAGTATGGGATTTCACCTCAGTTGCGTGCTCATTTTTATGTAAAATTAATTTTTTTGGAATTTTAGAAGAAGGAAGGCCTCAGGTACTTTCCTAACTTCACAGAGCTCCCACTTCTATTATTTTCCTGAAGCATTCCAAACTATGAGGTCTTGTTTTTTGAGATTTCCTGGCTCTATTCCCCTGCAGCATTTTCCTCTAGACCTTCTCTTTCCTTCCTCTTCTCCGTTGTCTCTGCTCTGCTCAACTTAATTTCCATTCCTAGCACTTGCTTCTCATTGTAGGACCCTATCCCAGAAGGGATGAGTTAAGAGAACATACAGGAATTTCCTCCAGGCCCTTCAAATTTATGCTCACAAATGATAAGAAGGGACAGATCTCATTGGTCCTCTGCACTTTCCAGTTAACATCTGTTTGCTCTTTGGGGTGCTCCTGTTTTTAAGTCTGCCCCGTGCCCCAGTAGTTCCTTTTCTCCACATAGATGCTGAGACTCTAAAGATCTTGTGGCTGTCATTGTTTTGTCATTGCCCATAGTTATTTGGGATTCCTTGGAATTCCAGGTCACTAGTTTTGCTGTAAATGTCATCCATGGGGTCTTGGTTTCCCATCTGGTGCTCCATTTTTATTTGTAAATTTGGAGCGATTAGGAAACCCTGCCACCATCTTTCCAGAACCCTAATTATTACTTGTTATTTAATGAGATCATTCAAAGAGCTAAGAACACCAGATAGCAGGACAGGTCTACCTGATGCTTTTGTTTATGCATTCATACAACTACAAGAAATTGGGGTGAACCTAAAATCTCCGATATTATAATAAATACCCAATGACTATCTCACTAATTTTAATCAAACACTCATTGTGTGTTTTTTCATGCCCTTATATACTACATTGGCTGTAAGAGGCTGACATTTATTTTTCCTTTATGCCTTAATTCCATTGCCTGCGTAATGAGAATAACACCTTTTAAATATTAAAAAGATATGAATTTTATTCCCTTGTAGTCATATTCCACCAAATAGGCAGAATTGAGATCTGGAGTAGAAGGCATGGAATCAGTGTGTAGCCAAGAAGAGGTAGGTCCCCATTCACCTTTCCATCTCAAAATAGGATTTGGGGAGGACATAGGAACAACAGCACCTTCAACACTGAATGATGAGTTTTCTTGAAAAAGAAAGGCCTCTCCCAACCCTAACTCCACAATTCCTCTCTAAATATTCACAGTCCAGACTGGAAGACTAATCCTAGGGAAGACCACTTCCTGCAGTATAGAGCACTCAACCTGTGACATATGGACAAGAATGGATAAAAAGACATCAATAATGTGAGAGAACTTCACAAGTGTTCCATCTTGAGCTGGGTTTGCACAAAAGCAGAGTCTCCAGCATACATTCTTTTGTGATCACAGCTAGCAGATATGCAGATAAGTTGGCCACCATCTTAGATGCAGGTAGCTTCATCCTATTGGACCACTCAAGGAGTGTGATGACCTGTGTTTCATAACTACCAACAACAATGCAGGGAAGAAAGGAGTGGTGTCTCCCCACTGGTCCCCATTCCCCATGAGCTAAGGGTTTCCCAGCAGGTATTGTCTCCCCTATCCTTCCAAGTTGCCCAGGTGGGAGTGTGAACAGACATCCATGGGCATCTCATGTCCCAGCATCAGAGGCCCCAGGAATCAAGAGGATAGACACAAGCTGGGCTCGGTGGCATACACCTATAATCCCAGCACTTTGGGAGGCTGAGACAGGAGAATCACGAGTTCAAAGCCAGCCTCAGCAACGGCGAGGCGCTAAGCAACTCAGTGAGACCCTGTCTCTACATAAAACACAAAATAGGGCTGGGGATGTGGCTCAGTGGTCGAGTGCCCCTGAGTTCAAATAGTCGCTGCTATAGCAATGTCTAGAAAAAGAGAGTGAACAGGAAATGTCCAAAACAGGACCCCATGAAGTGCTTACCTTAGAGAAAGTGAAGGTTTAAATCCAATGTTCTCCTGTCATTACAATGTATTCAAACACTTTCTGTTAGAAGTGAAGATACATGTGGAGTCCATTGACACCAGATTTTTTTTTTCATTTCACATGCAGTTAAGGATGTGAAAAGTGCTATAGAGATGTAAAAGAATCCATTATGAATCACCTCGACAGAGAGCAAATCTGCCTCCGTTCTGATGGGAGATTCACTTCTCCCAGATCATGTGTGGTCTGCACATTCTCTCCAGAGTTTCCTCTATCTTCAGAGCACTTGGTGAGCTCTGCTGCAGACTGATACAGACCAGGTTCAGCTGCTCCCAGGCCTTGCCCTGCAGATGAAGAGTGATTCCTCCTGTTTGACAGCATCTGCTGTGTGTTCTCTTTTAACAGCCCAGTTTCTTTCAAGACCAAATGAAAAGCCACTTTTTTCCAATGAATCAATGATATCACAGCTGATTCTCTGTAGCTTAATGTAAATTTTTCATGTCAATACATTGTTCTTTAGTATCCTCTTCAATCAGGATAATATTCTTAAAATACCATTTATCTACCTTGCCATTTACCCTAATATAATGGAAATATGTGTCCTAGTCTGTTTTGTGTTACTGTAACAAAATACCTGAGGATGGATATGTTGTTAACAGATTTATTTGGCTCATGGTTCTGTGGACCAAAAAGTCCAGTGTCTGGCGAGGACTCTCTGGTTGCATCACAACATGGCAGATAGCATCACATGGCAGCAGCATGTGTGAGGAGGGCAGGAACATCAATGGTTAGAGAGGAAGCAAGAGACCAAGCAAGGGCTAAACTTACTCTTTTTTAATAATGTACTCTTAAGAATTAATCCAATCCTGTAAGAACTGCCATAATATCTTCCATAATGTCTTCCCAGGGTGATGCCCCATGACCTAATTATCTCCCTCATAATAACTTCATGGGGAATAAAGCCTCAACATGAGATTTGGTGGAGACAAACCACATTCAAATGATAACTGTGATCTTAAGCGGTCATGCCTTAGTCATCTCTGAATACACAGGACATAGCACATAGAATAAACTCAATAAATTTTAGTTAAACTGAAATTTCATTCAGAAATGTCTGAAGAATGGCTATATTTTGGTAACCACATTTTTTTTTTTTTTTTGGTACTGGGGATTGAACTCAGGGGCACTCAACCACTGAGCCACATCCCCAGCCCTATTTTGTGTTTTATGTAGAGACAGGGTCTCACTGAGATGCTTAGCGCCTCACCGTTGCTGAGGCTGGCTTTGAACTCGCGATTCTCCTGTCTCAGCCTCCCTAAGTGCTGGGATTACAGGCTTGCGCCACTGTTCCCGGCTTTTGGTAACCACACATTTAACGTGTTGATTGTAGGATTTGACGGGCTTTCTTTCCGTCTGTGGTCTTCTGCTTAGTTCTTTAGAGTACTAAATCATCCCTGGGCTTGGATTCTGGCAGGATCCCCCCAATTTCAAGTGGCAAGAACCAATATCTACTGGCTGCAATCTGGGTACTACATACTGTACCCTATGTCCTTGACATGTTTTAACTCATTCAATGCCCCCATCAACCTTTTAAGGTAGGTACCATTACCTTCCCCATTGTCCAGACGAGAGAATTGAACATCACTAGGGAGTGATGACTTTATTTTCAGTATTTAAAATGTTTTTAGCCACTTCTGCTCTGAGGGCTGATTGACGTATTTGCTGTAGCACTTTGTGCTTCTCTTGAATGCTGTGTTTGCTTTCTCCCTGAACTTCCCATGGTTTTTATACCCCCACTTCTCTAACAGATCCAGTGTCCTTTCTGAGAATTTAGAGCCAGAGAGAAATAACTATGGGTTTTGCTAAATTGATCACATTTGTGTTCCACTACCCCCTACAAAGGAAAGTTCCTCCTGGGTCAGTGGAGGAGCTGAGCTCCTGAGGACTTACTATGTGCAGAGGCCCGAAAAGAAGCATGCTGCAGAATCCAAGGGAGATGAAGTTGGGCGGGAAGGCTTTCTAGATAACTTTCAGACAGATGGAAAAGAGAGGAGACAGCATCTTCCACAGAGCAACCAACTCCAGACAAGGCACAGAAGTGGGAACAAATGCTATTGTTATTCTTTTTTTTTTTTAATTCTTTTAGTTGTAGATGGACACACTATCTTTATTTATTTTTATGTGGTGCTGAGGATTGAACCCAGTGCCTCATGCATGCAAGGCAAGCACTGTACCACTGAGCCACAATCCCAGCCCCGCTATTGTTATTCTGATCTAAGCTTGTTGAACTCCTTGGAGAAGAAAAGTGCTGATAGAGGTTATCACTGGTGCCTGAAGATGCTCAGCAGCAGTTTGGATGGAGGAGTTAGCGAAGCCTGGCCCTCAGGCTGCTTTGTTTTTGTGAATGCAGTTTTCCTTCAATGACCTTGCTTCATTTATAGGCATCTGTGACTGCTGATAAATAAAATTTATAAGAGGTTATTGCTTCTAACTGAGTTCCTGTACTGGGCCCAACAGACCAGTCCAAAATGGAATCACTCATGCTAAGTGCCATATGATCAACTGAAATTTTAAGGCGGCAGGAAAACTCCCTAACAGACCCTTCTTTCCTAAAAATGAGAGATTCCCAGCAACCAGTCAACCTAAGCAGACATGTTACGGAAGTCCCCTCTGCTTTAACCCTGGCAACGTAAGTGACCCAAAGTACCCAATTCACATTTTTGTATAATGCTGTTTCTATGTTCCCTCTCAAGCTACCTTCCAAACACTGCCTGCTCTACCATGTCCAACAGAGCACCTTTCTGTTTTTACATAGGATGCTGCTGCCTGGTTGATAAATTATAAATAAAAGCCTACAAGATCATTTAAATCAATTTGATGAATTTTTGGTTTCTTTTTTGTTGTTTGTTTGGCAATACTGGGGATTGAACCCAGGGCCTCATGTACACCAGGCAAGTGCCCTGCCACTGAGCTACACTCTCATCCCTTTTTGTTTTTATTTTATTTTTAGACAGGGTCTTGCTAAGTTGCCCAGTTTGGCCTCAAACTTGCAATCCTCCTGCCTCAGCCTCCCATGTAGCTGGGATTATAGGTATGCATCATGGTGCCTGGCTGAAATTTTTATTTTTTGACATTTTTTTTTCATTAAAATGTCAGAGTTGAGTGATTGAGACCATATGATTCATCAAGTCTAAAATATTTACTAATGGGTCTTTACAGAAAAAGTTCTCTGACATCCAGTCTAGAACATTAACCTCCAAAAGAAAAGCTAACAAAACCAACTGATGGGCACTGCAGAAGTATTATACTAAGAAACATTTATCTAAGAACATTTATCTAAAGGAAATTCAAAATGCTAAAGTGTGCTGCTTTCTCTAAAAAGACATCAAAGAAGATAATCTGAAAAACTGGTAGTATTGTCTCAAATATAACTGGTTCCCACATTTCAAAAGATCCAAGAGCACACTCTGGTCTGCAGAAATCTATGAGTAATGGGACTGACAGTCCCAAAGGTTTTGGGATTTCAATCGCCAAATTCTCTCATTCATCACAGCAATAAACGTAGAAACAGCCACAGGTTGTCTGCATGTTATTTGTTCAATACGTGTTAAATAAAAGAAAACATTCAATCCATTAATGTGAAATAACAATAAAAATTCAGTTAAAGAAATAAGTCTACAGGGATAAAAATAACTGAATTAAAATGTGTTAAAGCCAAGGTCATCTTGCCAAAAATGTCACTAAGTGAGATGATGTACTATCTCCCCAGAACAATTAAAGGAGAAGATGAGTGCCTATATATGCTTGTATATTTGTAGAAATAGAGAAAAGCCTAGCATGGTGGCGCACTCCTGTAATCCCAGTAACTCCAGAGGCTGCAGCAGGAGGATCTCAGCAACTTAGCGAGGCCCTAAGAAATTTAGCGAGACCCCGTCTCTAAATAAAATATAAAAAGGGCTGGGGATGTGGCTCAGTGATTAAGCACCCCTGGGTTCAATCCCTGGTACCAGAAAGAAAAAAAAGGAAAGAAATAGAGAAAGGGCACAGTAGACACAGAGATAAGAGGGCATGGTAGAAGGAAGCCCTACATTAGAAGCCACGGACCTTAATAAGACTCTGCCAGGAATGAACCGTGTCCTTGAACTTGGCTCTTGACCACCCTGGGACTCAGCTCTTCTGATGAAGACATCCTGCTCGATTATCTCTAGGGCCTTTTCCATTTTGAGATTCACAAAAATTAACAGAACATTAGGATATATTGTAGAGCAAGAGGAAATTGATTAGTCTAATGAACATAAACACATCAAATCCTTTCACCGTCTTCTGCTATCTTTCATTTACGGTATTTAAAGAGATTTTCTACCCTTGAAATAATAAAAATTCCTTCATGGAAGAACTAATAGAATCTAGACTTCTGAGAACCTTAACGCGTCAGACCCTCCCCCGATCAGAAAGAAAACTGTAGAAAAAGAGCAAGGAATAAACACAGAAGTCCCCTGAGAAGAGTAATGCGGTTAAGAAATAGCCCGTGGCCTTCGGCAGCTGTATGATCACCCACTAACGGGGCTCACTTGAAGAGTAGGGCACAGAAACAAGGAAACCGCACGCCCACATTCCCTGCTCGGTGCTCATCAGCTGCAGTAATGAAAGCTGCCCTCCAGGGAAAATTAGAACGAGACTTGGGAAACAGCACCAAGCACATAATAAAAGAATAGGGAACATGTTAGAGAAAAAGCTCACTATTACCAAAGGAGCAGAGATAAGAAAAGGGAAGGGGAGAGAGGACTGTTTATCCCATGTCTTTCTCCTAACAGAGGAACACATCCGGGATGCACAGACCCCTGGGAGTAACATGAACTATGAAATCAGGGGCCAGTGGGGTGACAACCAGGAAGAATGGACCCCTGGGTGTCTGGGCACAGAATGCTGGGAGGGAGTTTTTAAGTGGCCACAAAGCAGACCCAAGGATCATCAGGAAGTCGTTAAGAGCTCAGAGTCAGGCGGAGATGCTACTCAGCTGACCATGTGCACAAGACTGGGGGCCACCTAAAGAAAAGGTGAAAGTGAAGAGCAGAGCAGAGGGGCCTGTCAAAGAGCAGTAGGAGGGAGCCTGGCTCCGTGATGCAGGCACGCCTGTAGTCCCAGTGGCTCTGGAGGCTAAGGCACAAGGATCACTAGTTCAAAGCCAGCCTCAGCAACTTAATAAGGCGCTAAGCAACTCAGTGAGATCCTGTATCTAAATGAAATACAAAATAGGGCTGGGGATGTGGTTCAGTTAAGCATCCCTGGGTTCAGTCCTCAGTACCAAAAAAAAAAAAAAAAAAAAAAGAATCAAAGAGCAGAGGGAAGAGCCCAGGCAGGGGAGAGTTGGGGATGCCAAGGAGCCTAAGGAGCACACGGCTGAGCTAAGTGCTGCAGAGAGAACCAGGAAGGAGAGGCCTGAACACTAACTAGCCTCCAAATGAATGACAAAGTTGTCATTTGTGACCACAGCAAGGTCTGCAAGAGGCCTGGGAACAAGGTGTGCAAACAACTCTCGCCAGAATGTGTCTGTGAGGGTGGGTGATGATCAAAGGAGGAGCCATCTCTTTTTCTTTCTTTCTTTCTTTCTTTCTTTCTTTCTTTCTTTCTTAGTGCATTATAGTTATATATAAATAAGAATTGCTTCCTGAAACATGTAAGATTGGAGAGAGAGAGAAAGAAAAGAAGGAGGAGGAGGAGCGAAGAAAGAGTGAAAATCTATTCCAGTGAAAAACATTGGCTCAATCACAGACCATGGAAGTCATGGGTGAGGCTGGACAGAACAGAAGAGGCCGGGCTCTGTGGCATGCAGGGAGCAGGGGAAGTGTCTTAGAACAATGGAAACTAGTGGAAAGGCTAGGGTACTCTCCCAAGAAACAAATCAATTCTTGAATTGCTCCCTCCAATTCCTTCCCTCTGAGATCCCATCCACCATCAAGTCTTGGCCATGAGGCCAAGAGTGAGGAAGATATAATACAGAAGAAGAAAGTCAAATGCTAGCCTTTTCTATTTCCAAGAATTTTTCAGGTGAGGCTATGGGGGAAGAAGGACAAGGAAACAGCAGAGCAGTCAGTGGCCTGGAGGACCCAGTTCAGGAGCAGGTGTGGTGGGGACATCTTAACGAGAAGGACACGGGAGACTCATGTCTGCATGAGTCAGGACATCGCTGGGAGCGGTGACAAGGCCAGCGTACCTGGGCTGAAGTGAGATGTGAAGGTCAATGAGGTCACAGGACAAGGCCACAGTGAAGACTTCAGGGACAGTTGCGAGACTCAGTGGAGGGAGAGGGGAGGGAGATTATGAAGCAGGTGCTCAAGTCCTTGGGAACAAGGTCCTCGGGCGCCACCTCCCTGGTGAACAAAACCACAGTCCTCCGCTGGCCTGGAAGAGGGACTGTCCCTCCATACTAGAGAAGCAAAGAAGGTCTGAGGTGCTAACCGGCCCTGAGGCTGCTTTCATAGGATTCTCCAGTTTGAGGCTCACCTTCAACTTCAGTCTTCTGGGGGATTTTGTCACATAAATTCGAATTTCTCTTACCTTTCCCCCTGCCAGCTTACAATAGAGCTTTCTTCTGTCTGCTCAACCAGTTACTTCTCATCTGTATGCTTTATAGCTTCCAAAATGTTGTTGCTATTTTCTTCTTTCTTGTTCTTTGTGTCCTTGTGGATTATTTCTTTTAAAAAAAAAATCTCTTTACTCTTATTTTGGTAGGGTTTCAGGCAGGACCAAAAGCAAACACATGTATTGCATCTGCCTGTTTACTTCTGAATCACTTTTATAATTGAAAAAAAAATTATACTATTCATTTCTGCACACAAGAATGTGAGCTCTCCTTGGTATATTAGTAAGGTACCCCAGCTTCCTGCCACAGGGAGGCTGATGGAGTTGACTGAACGGTGTCCAGTGATGCTGGCAATTTTCTCCAAGCCAAACACATCCTCCTGGCCAGACCCCCAAGGGAGTGTGTCTTTTTAATGAACATTACCACTCCACTGGGGGGAAAAAATCATAACTGTCCTGTGAGCATTCTACCCCTAAGTAGGGTAGAATCTTCATCCATTTAAATCAAAAGTCTTAAAACATTCTTTCACTATAATGTGCACATATGGAACCCAAATAAATGATTTAAGAAAAATAGCTTCATAAGAAAATGTAATTCCTTCATGATTAAGTAAAATGCCATCTATTTAATCCTTCCTAAAGCTTTGATTGCAAAAAAGTAGTTTCAGATGTTTAGCTATTCCATACAGAATCCAGAAGTGTAGTAAGAGAGATAATCAGAGATTCAAAGGACTTCAGAGGCCGAGGGAACCTTTGCTACCAGTCAGTTCTGATCAGGAGAACGTCCCACCTGGGGACTTCCTGGAAATGTTCATGTTGGGACCATGTATGACCTCAGGAACGGACTCCCCAAGGACAGGGCCAGTCATGGACATATTTTATTAAACTGCCCAGGTGACTCTGCCAGGTACCAGGTACCCCCAACAAACCATCGTTTGTCTTCATCGTTTGCCTCTCCTTGCACAAGGGCTCAAAGAATTTGTACAATTCACCAGAGGCCAGGCAGAGAGGCAATGAAAAGCAGGCTGGCATGTGTTCTGGGTCTTTTATATCACTCTTCATTCTTTCATTTACTCATTTATTCTTTTAATAACAATGTGTCAATATCTACTATGTCCTAATAATGATAGCAACATTTATTGAGCTCTTAGAATCTGCTTGGTATTATTGCATTTAATCTTCACAACAGTGTTATGAGGTAAGTTCAATTAATATTCTCATTTTACAGGTGAAAAAGAAAGCACAGAGAAGTTAAGTAATGTGCTCAGGGCCACACAGCAAATAAGTGGTGGTTCTCAAAAATGGCTCCAGAGCCTGGGCTCCTTGCTAACTGGTAGGTTTCAGCTGTTTCTCAGGCACTCGGTTTCCACGTATAAAGGTATAAAGCATAAAGAGAAAGCAAATGCTTGCTGGGACACAGGGAAGTAGTATAGTAAGTGAGGTGTACATAGGCATAGTAACATAGTAAGTGAGGGGTAGATAGGCACCCAGGGCCCATCAGAGCAGAGAGGGATGTTGTCCTTCCCAGGGGTTGGAGCCAGTGAGCTGAGTCCTAAATGGCAGAATGTGGGGATGGAGTGTGTACAAGTGGAGGGAAGAAGCCAGGCAGCAGATACAACAGAACACCAGTGTGAACGCCACAGAAGGGTAATGGAGTCAAGCGGCACGCACCAGGAGCAGGGACATTCCCTCCCCTCTTTCCTTTGAGGCTTTTACCCATCATTCTCCTCTGCCAGCTACTCTCCCATTTCTTTGCTCTTGTTTATAGTAAAACTCATAGAAAAATTTATCTGTCTTCATCGTCTCCATTTGTTTTCTTCTGCTGTTGTTGTTGGCTTTTTGGTACACAGTCTCAGAGTCAAAAAAAAATTCAACTTATTTGAAGGAGTTGCCAGTTCAATGTTTTGTCACACTTGAATCCTTAGGTATATGGTCGCTACGAAAAAGGACATTCTCCTATAAAATCACAGCTATGCGTCAACATCAGAAAATTAACACTGATTACCCTCATTTAATCTGCAAACCTCATTCAAGTTTTGTACAATAACATCCTTCATAACACAAGAATTCAGTTCAGAATCACATATTGTATTTAGCTGTCATGTAGTCTCCTAGGCTGGAGATGGAGCCCAGTGGTAACACCTGCCTAGCATGTTCAAGGCTCTGGGTTCAATCCCCAGGACCACCTAAATAAATAAATAGTCTCCTGCAGTTTGGATCAGGTCCTTAGATTAGGAACTTCCGTAGGAAGTCTCTCATTGATTTTCATGAAGATTGCAGGCCAGTTACATTGTATAGTGTCTGTCAATTTGGGTTGGCTCTTTAGATTTATGTTATGCCTCTTTGGTATAAGTGATGCTATGATCTTCTTATTAAATCTTATCATGTAGTACGTTATTTTGATTGTCCCTTTATTGATGATGTTCTGTTTGGTCACTTGATTAAGGCAGAAATCTTCTGTACTTCTCTACTATAAAGTTACTTTTGTCCTTTATAATTATTAAATATTTTGTTGAGAGTTACTTTAAGACTATGTAAACATTCTGTTCCTCATCAAACTTTCAATGTATTCATTCATACCAGTATAATGCATGAATTTCTATTTTCTTCAATTCATTATTCCTATTAATCTGAAACTTCATTTATCCCAGTTTAAGTCAATGAAAACCACTTCAAGATGGTGCATATGTCTTTTTTATCTGTCCCCATAATTACTGGAGCACAAGCTTACTTCCTGGAATATGATGTTCCAGGATCATCCAGTTCAGCTCATACCTTCCCGCCCCAGCCATCTTTCTGCCACTCAAGTTCTGACACTGCATGTCACATGGCCCTTCCACCCCTGTCACTCGCACGCCTCCTTCGTTCTGCCTGGGATCTGACACCCACACCAGGCTATCCACCCATGTGTAGATGTCCTCTTAATTTTGCTGAGGACTCAATACCTCGTGGAAGGCTGCTTTCCTATGGAGATGTTTCCCTCACCTTGCTAAAATTCTGATACCTTGTGTAGACATCCCTCTCACCTAGTGGGGCTCCATGCAGTCTGCCCTACTATGTGGACAACCCCTTTAAATTCCACTCAGGCTCAGACATCTCATACTGGACCATGATTGCACATGAATGCTTTGCACCCTCCAATGCTCTTACACTCCAAGCTGGGCTAACAATCCACAAGGAGGCCTTCTTCATTCCACTCAGGTCCCAGGGCTCAGACCACCATACCTAGCCTGGTCAGTTCCAACTGCCCATGCTAAGCAATCACTGCCACCACCCCATGGACACTCTCTTCACATACTCTGGGTGCTGAGGCTTTCCCCCTAATCTGTATGGATGCCTACCTTGCTTGGTACTACCTATAATGGATTGTGGGGGGGAGGGGTAGCGGTACTAGGGATTGAACCCAGGGCCTGGCACATGCTAAGCACATGCTGTACCTCTGAGCTACATCCCTAACCCCTTAATGGCTTTTAAATTCTGTTTAAGAAGGGAAAGGGCAGGGATGGGGGGAGAAGGGGTGGAAAATCAGATACAGTAGAAGAGAATAAAAGCCCATTGCCTTATAAACCGACTCTAATCAGACTTTTGTCCCCATCTCTCCACCAAAACTTCCCCGACCAAGTCAACAAGGGCCTCCTTAATGATCAATTCCCAGTACAGTAGTCCCCCCCCACACTCCACACACACCCCACAGGTTTTGTTTTCCACAGTTTCAGTTACACATCCTCAGTTATGGTCCAAAAATATTAAATGGAAAATTCCTGAAGTAAACAATTCATAACTTTAAATAACTTTTATTACAGTCTATTGTTACCATGGTTCCATTTTAGTATTCGTTATTGCTGTTGATCTCTTACTGTGCCCAATTTTGAAATTAAACTTATCATAGGTGTGTATGTGTACACACACACACACTAAAGACATGGTCTTTCTGGGATTCCGTACTATCCACAGTTTCAGGCATCCACAGGACACCTTAGGATGCTCTGGGGCAGAAAAGAGAGGACCACCGTACTCATTCAATAGAGCAAGCACTTCCTCCGCTTCACTGGTTTCCTTCCTACCTTACAGGAAATGGCTACTTGTTCACGAACCTAACACACTAACACCCTGATGTGTGTACTCCAGTCCTGAATTAAAAGCTACCAAAACTCACGGTTGTGACACACCGCGTAATGATAGCCACTGCACAATCGTCGCACCCTGTCGTCTTCCCTCCCCACCCCAGTCCAAACATCGGTTTATAACCTTTTATTCTGTAATCATCGCATGGTATAATTTTGTTCCTCACTCTGTTTAAAAGGTAAAAAGAGCAGCAACGTATTTATCAGTGGCGTATGGGTACACATTGGTCTTCTTGCAAACTGAGAGCTGCGAGCCTGAATTCTTAGTGCATTTCTGAAAGCCACATTTCCCAAATTCTTAGTGTATTTCTGAAAGCCAACTTGCATCATTGTTGTTGTTGTTGTTGTTGTTGTTGTTGTGTTGTTTTGTTTTGATATTAGGATTGAACCCACAGACGCTGTACCACTAGGCTACATCCCCACACCTTTTTATTTTGAGACAGGGTCTAAACCCCACGTGATGGCTCACACCTGTAATCCCAGCGATTTGGGAGACTAAGACAGGAAGATTCCAAGTTTGAGGTCAACCTCAGCAATTTAGTGAGACCCTGTTTCAAAATAAATTTTAAAAAATTATTGCTGAGGATCTCGTTAAATTGCCAAGACTGGCCTTGAACTTGCCTCAGCCTCCGGAGTCACTGGGATTACAGACATGAACCCCCACGTCTGGTTTTCATGTTTTCTTTAGAGTTCTGTGGCACCGAGGGGTAAATGCATCTTACATGCATGGCGCTGAGACCCAATGATAGCTATACAAAATCTTGGGATATAGATTAAATCCTAAATCCATACTTAGCAACACTGTAGTAAATTTTCTCAAGTGGAATGGCTCAACTCTAATGCACAAATGAATAACAACTAACATGTTAACTTTTTTTTTTCAGACCAGAAAAATGTTTTCTAAATAGTCACCAAGAAATAATGTGCATTGATTTGGACTATTCAATTTTAACATAAATTCATGAGTATGCCATGCATCCTAACCTTACACCAAAAACAACTTAGTAATAAATGATTTATAAGTAATACCAGCACAATTTTTTAAAAAACAGTAAAGCTTCATAATGGTTGCACCCTACTTTTTTTGCAAAAAAAAAAAAAAAAAAAAAATTGGCATGAAATCTGTGATGACTATGTGGTGAAATATGGTACCTACCACAGATGTATGGTTAAACCCACCTACTACAGGAGCAAAATTAAATGGATGATTATTCATTATAAGGCAATCACCTTTACCAGAGGCTGAAGTTAAAATAATAATCGAAAATACTAATCTGGTCCTTAGTTTTAATTAATTTTCTTTCACATGATCATCATCACTTAGAAACCTGCCCAAATGAGTGCTAATTCATATCACTGAAATAAAAAAGGGATTTTTTTGTCTTACGTGCTTTTCTAATTGTTTAACAAAATTAACACTCCTAAAACATTTAATGTTTAAATTGTTCACTGCCAAAGCTCAAGTTAGGTTTCCCAATGGAACAAAAATACAGTGCCTGAGAATTAGGGCAAAATGGCTTGTTAAATGAACTAAGACAGAGTCTGAAATACAAACATTTTTTGTGAAGTGTTCATATTTTATCAGCCAAACTGAACTATAGAAAATCATCACATGTCTAAAAAATGTAGAGGAAAATGTGAGCTGCTCATTTTCTATTGATTCGACCTTCTGTTACTTTAATGACCTGATCTAAAATGACCTGGCAGGCTCAGCATCACCCCCGGCTCCATGTCAGCAAAAGGACCCACTCTGTCCATCACTGACATGATGCAAACGCTCAGCTGCCATTCACCAGCAGGGGGCACTGCACTGGGGCCTTTCTGTTGGCAAAACCATTCAAAAGCTGAAGACTGTGAAACATGGATTTCAGGAGACTGAAAAATTTGTGTCACCATCTCAGACAAATACATTGCCACAGCATCGATAGAGCATTTCTAGGTATGTCTCAGTGGCAATATCTACTGCAGGATTCCTGGGGTATGGAGAATAGCTTAGAATTACAAATAAAATGGCATCATGGTTGAGTCTAGAAACATTTGAGCATTATTAAACAGCAGACTACCAAACTCTTCTCAATAAGCTTCAGTTCAGAGCTTATTGGGCCTGAATTATTTTCAAAGTAGGCTAAGCTATAAGTCAGTAAAGTGCCCAAATATGCAAGAAAAAAAAAAGGTACAACTATCAGTATTTAAGTATCAGTATTTAAGCAAATTAAATTGAATTACATATCACATTTATTTATGGTAAAATAGGATTACCAAGACTACAGAAAACTAATAAGCATTGAAATATAAGCGTTACTATATATTTTTCTTTAACAGAAGTGTTTTGCAAAGATGATTTTTAAACCATAAAATAAAGGAAAAACATTTTTTAATCATATAGAATCTTGGAGTTGATCTGTCATTATACAGTGATACCTTCTCATAAATGTGAGATCCTGAGAAAAAAAATTAGTTTTAAATGCTGACTTCCAAGAATCACTGTAGAAATCTGACAGAATTTTTCCCAAACACAAACTTGTAAGATTAGAAAGTCACTTACCAACCTTTTTGATTTGATATCTTATCAGCTAAAAACTTGTTAGCATGCTTTTCAAATGGATGTATACTAATATTTATAATTTACTTAGAACAGTGTGCTGACATATTGTGAACATTATAAAACATATATCAAAAGGTGGCATTAAAAAGAATAAAAATAGAAGCTGTTTTTTTCTCCCATACCCCAAAAGATCATTTTTTCTTGAACATTGTCTAATAACCACTAAACTAGACCAACATCTGTATTTTATATTTAAATTTTGGCACCTGGTGCTGCTGCTGTAACAAATATCTAAAATTATAGTGGAGGTTTTGGAATATGGTCATGGGTAAAAGCTAGAATGATTTTGATAAGAATCAAAGTAAAAGACTAAATTGCCTTCAATGGATTGCTAATAGAAGTCTGAATCTGGGGGGCGAGGAATTTAGTTCAGTGGTAGAGCCCTTGTGTACCTTGCACAAGGCCCTGGGTTGGATACTCAGCACCACAAGAAGAGGAAGTCTGAATTTAGAGGACATTGCTGGTACTGGCTCAGAAGGAAATGAGGAACATATTAGTAGAAGATGAAAAAAGGCGAATTCTTGTTATGTAGTAGAAGTCTAAAATTTTCTCTTGCAGTTACATGGAAAGCTGAACTTGTAAGTGATGAACTTGGTTGTCTAGCTAAGGAAATTTCTGGGCCAAGTATTAAAGGTGGTTCCCTGGTTTCTTCATGCTGCTTACAGTAAAATGTGAAAGAAGGGAGAGAAACTAACCCATTTCATCCTGTAGTCCTGGGTATGGAACACCTATAAAAGTTAAAGTTAAGCAAATTAAATTGAATTCATATCACATATATTGAACAATCAATGTTCTACTATGGTAACTTTGAAATAATGTTTGAATATTTATTATGCTCATAGAATTAAACACTTGGGACCTAATTGGTTAAGGAACTGCTAAACAAAGAGGAACCAGATTCTATTATTTTGAAAATTCTTAGCCTTTCCAGATAGCAAATAATACTAAATGGCATCCACACACTCTAGAGAAGCAGCTGAAGGTGTGATTTACAACCTTTTTCTAAAGCTTCAGAAAGATCCAAAGTCAGAATATTCAGTCACACGAAGTTCCCTTCGAAGAGATTGAAGGTGGGCGTGATGTAGACTCTCAATAAAACCATAGAGCCTGTAATAGCTAAAGGAAAGCATCCCTCAAACCTCTAGGTGGAGCCCCAGGTACAAGGTGGGGGCTTATCTCAAAAGAGGGAGGTGTTGGGCTGGGATTGTAGCTCAGCGGTAGAGCGCTTGCCTTGCATGTGTGAGGTCCTGGGTTCGATCCTCAGCACCACATACAAGGCAATAAAATAAAGACATTGTGTCCATCTACAATTTTAAAAATATTTAAAAAAAGAGGGAGGTGTTGTTACAGTGGAGTGCATCTCAAGGAAATCCATAGAAGGCCCGCAAAGTTCTTGAGAAAATTAAATCAGTAGAAATGCTCGCGGCGGGGATTCAAAGGGAAGAGTAAAAAAGAAAAGGAAGCAGTAGGACCCGCCCTCTCCCCAAATCTAATCACAGGCCGATTAAACTGCTCAGTTGCAAATGTATCTTTCATGACAAAGCAAAGGTGACTTGAAGACTCCAGAGACAGAACCAAGAGCCCACAAGCAGGGCCACGCATCACAGGGCGTTACTGATGTTCTTTGACTTACTACAGGGTTATCTCCTGATAAACCCATCATAAACTGAAAATGTCAAACATTGAAAATGCATTTAATACACCTAACATCAGAGCTTAACCCAGCCTCCCTCAAACATGCTCAGAACACTGACATCAGTCTACAGTTGGGCAACACGGTACCCTCTGAGGTCTCAGTTGTTCCGCCTCATGATCACAAGAACAATCACTGCCGCTGTCCAGCTTGGAAAGAGTGTCATTGAAAATCGCTACCTGGGAAAAGGTCAAAATTCAAACTTTAAAGCATACGTTTACTGCATGTGTATCATTTTTGCACCATTGTAAAGTTGAGTGATCCTAAATTGAAGCATAGCAAGTGGAGGACCATCTGTATTCCTGGGTTTTGAAACCTCATTGAGGAACTCCCAACGTTTGCCTGGCTGGATTTCAGAACTGCTGTGGGGCGTGGCTCCCTTCTCTCTCATTCTCCTCCTTGTGAATGCCCACATCTATATATGGTACCCTACAGTGCTTCACCATTGTATGTTGGGGGGCGGGGAATGGAGGGTCTCATAACTACTCGCATGAATTTAACAGATTGACAAAGAGAAAACCCAGGAGCCCTGTTCACCCCTAGATCTGATTTTTATACCATTCTGGACTTCCAGTGGATGCTATATTGGGATGAGATTCTTAAAGACCTCAGGAAGGGGCGACTATGTTCTGCATACGGGAAGGATGTGAATCACCGGATTAGTATGTGGTGGATAAACTCTAAAGTGACCCTCAGCAATCCCCACATTCTAGTAATAACGGCTTTGTATAATCTCCTCCCCTCTAGTGTGGACAGAACCGGTGGCCACAAAAAGCGAGAAAGGGAGATGGCATGCCACTTCCATTACTATATTACATGATATAAGATTCCATCTTGCAGCCAGGCACGGTGGCACACACCTGTAAACTCAACAGCTCAGGAGGCTGAGGCAGGAGGATCACAAGTTTAAAGCCAGTCTCAGCAGTTTAGCAAGGCCCTAAGGAACTCAGTGAGACCCTGTCTCTAAATAAAATACAAAAAAAAAAAAAGAGCTGGGAATGTGGCTCAGTGGTTTAGCACCCTTGGGTTTAATCCCTGCTACCAAAAATTTTAAAAATTAAAAAAAAAAAAAGATTCCACCTTCCTAGCAGATTCACTTTTGGAAGTCTTTCCTTTGCTGGCTCTAAGGAAATAAATGGCCATATTGTGAGAACCCTAAGTGACAAGGAATAGTAGGTGAATTCTACAAGTTGAAGACATTTCTAGCCAATAGCCAGAAAAAAAAAAATCTAAAGCTCTCAGTCCTACATCCTCAAGAAACAGAATATATATTTTATACAAGATAAATAAAAATGTGGAGACACACACACACAAGAAACAGAATGTTCCCAACAAGCACAGGAGTGGGGAGTGCATCCCTCCCCAGAACTGCCAGATGAGAACCCAGTCCAGGGTGACACTTTCATTTTAGTCTAGTGAGACCCTAAGCAGAAGACTTAGCTAAGCTTTATCTGAACTCCTGATCTATAAGAAGTTAAGATAATGTGTGCTGTTTGAAGCCCCTAAATTTGCAGTAATATTGCTATACATCATTAGAAAGCTAATATAACCTGTCCCTAATCACCACCTATAATTTCCTTGTTATCCTAAATCCCTAAATCGAGTTAGAGAACATATTTGATATTATTTTCGTTTTTAAAATTTTTCTGAGATTTTTTTTTTACAACACAAGATAGGTGTATATTGGTGAATATTCTGTGTGTACTGAAAAAAAAATGTACATTTTCGGGCTGAGGTTGTGACTCAGTGGTAGAGAGTTTGCCTCACATGTGTGAGGTACTGGGTTCGATCCTCAGCACCGCATAAAAAAGTAAATAAATAAAGATATTGGGTCCATTTACAACTAATAAAATACTTTTTAAAAAAGAAAGAAAGAAAATAGGAAGTTTAACTACAAAAAAATGTACATTTTCCTGTTGATCACTTCTTCTATATACTTGTTGAGTTTCTGCGTATGTTACAAATTACTGAGAGGAAAGTGTTGAAGTCTCCAACTACAATGTGGATTTTCTCCTTTACAATCTATCAGTTTTTGCTTCATGCACTTCAAATCTCTTTTTTTGGGTACATATAACATTTTTTATTTTTTTTAATTTATTTATTTTTTTACCATTTTTCTTTCCACTCTTTTTATTGGTGCATTATAGTTGTGTTTAATGATGGGATTTGTTGTTACATATTCATGCTTGCACATAATATAACAATATGATTTAGTCAATATCGCTCCCCAACTCTTCCCCCCTCCTTTAAACACTATCTTTAGTAATTCTCCTCCATTTGAAGTAAACATTATCTTTAGTAATTCTCCTCCATTTGAAGACTACTTTGTCTGAAGACTACTTGAACTGATACTAATATAGCCACTCTAGCTTGGGTTTGGGGGTGGTTTTTTTTGTTTGTTTGTTTTTTTTGTTTTTTTTTGTTGTTATTTGTTTGCTTTTGTTTTCAGTGCTGGGTATGAACCTAGGGCCTTGCTTTTGCTAGGCAAGCACTCTATCGCTGAGCTACTCCCCCAGCTTTTCCACTTGATTTTGCTTAGTATTTGCATAGTATATTTTTTTCTAGTACCTTATTCTTAGCATACCTATTTCCTTATATTGAAGGTAAGTTCTTATAAACAGCATAAAATCAATGCTTTTTAGCCCTGTTGGACAATCTTTGACTCTCAGGGTGTGCAGATCACTTAATATAACTCTTAATCTGCTGGTATTGAGCCCACATTTTGCTGTCTATTTTTCCCATTTTTCATGGCTCTATTCGCCTTTCCTATTGCTTTCATTTATTTGGATACTTTTAGTATTCCATTTTAATGTCTTTAGTGGGTTTTACTAGATCTATTTGAGTAGTGTTTTTGTTTTTTAGTGGTTATTGTTCTTACTTAAATTTTCATAACCTTCTTAGAATTAATGTACCATTGCAAATGTTTAATCTATTAATATTGAATACAATTATTGATAGTTAAAACTTATATTTACCATTTTTTTGTTTTGTTTTATGTCCTTTTCATTATTCTATTTTTCCTTTACTACTTTCTTTTTTGTACATATATTTTCTATCGTATCATTTAAATTCTCTTATTATTTATTTTATTATATGCCTATATTCTAATTATTTTTTAATGGATTACAATTAATATCTTATAACAACCTAGTTCAGATTAATGCCAACTTAATTTCAACAATATGCAGAACTTTTTTCTCCTATATAGCTTCCTTCCTCCCTTCCTTGGTGCTATTATTATCATAAAAATTATCTTTAGACATTATGTGCTCATCAGTGCAGAATTATAATTATTGTTTCTTGCAGTTGTCTTATTAATCAAATAGGTGAAAAAAAAGTTGCAAATAGGGCTGGAGGTATAGCTCAGTTGATAGAGTGCCTAGCAGGCACAAGTCCCTGGGTTGAATCCCAAGCATCACCAAAAAAAAAAATTGCAGATGACTCTTTGGAACTCACTGTCTTGTTTATGTGCTTATAATTATCTTTACTGGTGCTCTTTATTTCCTCATATGGATCTAAGTTACTGTCTAGTGTTCTTTCATGTTAGCCTGAAGGACTCCCTTTAGTATTATCTATAGGGATGTTACTAGCATGATGTGTGAAATGCTTGGTTTTTGTTTTTCTGGCAATGTCATAAATACTCCTTATTTTTTTAAATATTTTTTAGTTGTTGAAGGATCTTTATTTTATTCATTTATTATTTATATGTGGTGCTGAGGATCGAACCCAGTGCCTCACACATGCTAGGCAAGCACTCTACCACTGAGCTACAGCCCCAGCCCCAATACTCCTTATTTTTTAAAGATAATATTGCTGCTTATAGAAGTCTTGAATAACAGACTCTTTCTTTTAGCCCTTTGAATAT